>SSSI01009587.1:0-92593 GCA_004796505.1 Oryzaephilus surinamensis
GTAATTGTTATATTTTTTCTCTAGAAGTTTTTTGTGTTCGAAAAGTATTTCATCCCAACTATTGCAATAAACGGAAATAAATTTGGTGTTGGAATAAATTTGAATTTTACATCTTTTAAAATGAACAAACACATAGTTACACTATGTTTATAGTTCAGTTTTAAAGTGCATCATTTTAAAATAAAAAATTTTACATTTTCACTAATTCTGATTAATTCTATTTCATAAACACTATTTTGTTAATGCACATTCACTTTGTTCCTGCCCTAATTAATTAAATATTCATTTAAGTATATTATAACTATATCAAGGTAATCTTCCAACTAAATGATTAAATCTAAATCACATCACAATTAAAACAATGAGAGATGTTTTTACAATACAATTTACATAAAGATATTTGTAATTAATCTAAAACCATACAGAAAAAAAAACATTACATTCGTCCAGCTACTGTAGCTTTAATCATTTATCATTCAGTTTTACACTAAATGTATTTAATTAAATTTAAATTGCTTAATATAAAAATAAATTCACGCTTTTTATAATATACCGACAATTTTTTTTTCTTCTCTTTTGATCAGTATCTACTTATAGTTCTCGCTGTTTTATTGACCGTATCTCTCTGTGTTCTATTGTAGCCTTTAATGTATATTCAACAGCAGTGTTCTTCTCAATGTTTAATGTTTGCAGGTTGCACTTTATTTCCATCTTTACATTAAAATTATTATTATGTAATTACGAAAGGAAATGTGCAAATATGTACTGCTATGAAGTATGCATAATAGATAATAAAACTGTTTTTATGCTCACATTATACCGGTTTTTCAAATCTACAAGATGTATTTTAATAATTTGTTAATTTAAAACGATAAAAATGACTCCAGCATAGAAATTTTATATGGAGGACCTTTTCCGCTAATAAATTTATATCTATTTGTAGTGAGTTTATTGCACAGTTTCCCATACGTTAATCAAAGACACTTAAAATGCAAGAACTGTCCTGTAAAGGACAATGACGTTGATATGTAGTGCTGATAAATGACCTGGTTGACACTAACAATACTTCTGTATTTTCATTACGACTTTTAATCGTACATAACTAGCTAAACGTACATGTTTTTAATTCTGTTTTTTTTTTCGAAAAAATTTATACAACTGGATACAAATTCTTCTTGAAATGATTGCATAATACAATATAACTAATCAATTTCAACTTAGTATATGTGCCTTGAATTGTATCATTAAATATGCTCAAAATAAAAAGAAAATAATTACTATAAAACAAAGATAAATTCTTCTCCTTGTAGTTTTTTTCTGTATCATAAAACATAATGTATGAAACACATTAGTAGTCTAAACGTAAACTGAAGATATTAAGGGTGCAACTTGAAATAACGCGGGAAATAATGAGTTCCGGACGTGACGTCATTATAAACGGAACCAGTTATTTATGTCTTCTTATTTTGATACCGCCAGGGAAGAAAATTAACACGCCACTCGTGTTCATACTGATTCAGTATATACTTAAATGGAATAACTTTCTTGGGTAGGTATTAACTTAAGAGATGAAGTATGCTGTTTAGAATTCGATGAAATAATATTATTTAGGAATTGTAATATACCTGTACAGGATATGTCATCTTTTTTGCTGATTGTGCTTTGTGAAGAATGAAAAAGGTTTTGCAGGAGTGAAGCGTAAAAGATCGTCAAAGTTGCGCGCAGCACTCCAAGAGCTTCGCATTCAAATGAACGGATAATGTATTCGAAGCGATGTAAAATCGAAGTTTGAAATGTTCTTCAAGTTTCAACAGCAGGAGATTCAGCCACAGCATCAGCGTAGGAGTTTCAATGGGCCAATAGCGGTTGATATGCAAAGAGGGCGTGGAGCTTTCTCCATGAAATTTAGAGGCTTCGCCTACATTACTATCGATATCATTTTATAAAATTCAATCGCTTTTTATTGGTAGAAGAAAAAATCGGAAAGTTACCTCTTGCACCTCACAGCAGGAAAATAGTAAAACCTTGTCTTGGAATTTTCTAATATGTTTATATTAGCGTTCTATTGATAGGATCAGAGAAGCTTCTAACTTCTTTAATTTGACAAGTATGTCGCCGGAGGCAGTTTTTCGCAGTAATTATGCTTATGAAGCTTCTAATGAATAAATATAACTCGATATCTTTCTTATTCCTTTTAATTTGCAGGAATATCATTAGGGACAAAGTTTTCATATTCATTGAGCTTTTTAAGCTCCGAATGAATTATCTATATTTTTATGAGCTTTTGCAACTTTCCTGTTAGACGCATTTCATTATAATAATTCTGAATTCACATTTATTTTGCAGGAATATCATAGAAATCAAGTTTTTAAATTTATTGTGCTTTAAAAGGTCTTAATGGATGAATTATATTTTTGTCACCTTTTGGAGCTTTTCTGTGAAAATTAGAAACTAGATTTATTTAAACAAATTTTAAATAGTCAAAGCTTTAATTTTCAAGAATATCATTGAAAACACAATTTTTCATATTCATATTGTTTTTTAAAGCTCTAATATAGTTACAGACTATATACTAATATTCTTTCTCGTTTTTTCTGGACATATTTTAACAAAAAATCTACTCTCATTAAAATAATTTCAAATAATAAATTATTCAATAAATCTAATTTAGTTCGCCACACAACTAGATGAAAAACTACGAGTATTTACATTTTATACCTTATTTATATGAACTGTTATATCATTAAGTTGAATATTATAAATATTCTGTTATTTTAAAATGTCATAAAGTAAAATTTCATCTGGTTATTAATTAGATTATCAGAAAAAGTTGCTTGTAGACTATATGCAGCATAAATTTTATTTCAAATTGATCATTAAATAAATCTACTTTTTTTTCGCAATAATATTTTCATCAGCAATTCATTCAGATTATTTATTTATACTTTATTTATAACATTTATATAGAATATATAGAAGAACATGGATGTATATGTATTATAATTAATTCATCGAAGCAGTTCTATTTTTATTATCAATTTATCACTAATACTCTTTTCAGTTTAAAACGGTTATTCGTACCAGGAATTATTTTCTCATCAACGGTTTTGTAACAAAAATATGATCCATAAACATAAATGATGATTGACATATTATGTTAGATTTATGTAGATATTTGCGTTTGAATTTATAATGGTATCATTTCTGAGAAACAATATCTAAAAGTCACATGCATGTGGGAATATAGTATTCGCAAAATTGAATGTGTAAATATACTATTTGATTGATTCAATTCAAACAGCAAATTTACGACAAAACTTGATGCGGGTCATATGGTTCATTTGCAATTTCACTATGCATTTTACTAGGAATTTATTGAATTTTTATTTGAATTGACTATTGAGAAAAACTACAGTAACGATGGACAATATTCATTACATAACTAATAACCTTGGAAAAAAGTGACTTGAATTCAATTAACCTCTTAAATGTAAATAATAAATTCAATAAGTATAATTATGAGTAAAAAGAAAAACATTTAGGCTACTTAATCATAAATCGTTCAAATTTAATTATGTATGCATGATGTGGAAACAATAATTATTATAGAAAATATTTAACAAATGTTATTCAAATAAATTCGCATTACTATTTACTATAGTTTCTAAATGAATATTTCAATCCATAAATAAATATGTTTCGACATGCAATTATTAAAATAGTTAATTAGGCAAAATAGTTATTAATACTATGATGGCTCGTTTTCAATAATGTTTTAACAAAATAGTTTGTTCACTTAAAACAAAAACAACATAAAGAAATTTTTTATATATTAATATATTAGGTAAACATTATAAATATGTTAAAAAATTATAAAATAATATTTTTTTTTACATTCGTTAAACATGCTCCAATTATAATAACGACATAATAGTCTCAAAACCTATCATTATGTACGGAACTCATGTATGTTTTAATATGAAAGCTATATTTGATATATAATCTAAAATTCAATTAGTTACAAATGTAAGACGAAACATACATATGTATCTTTCATTAACGTTATAATTAGAAAACCAATTTATACACAATGTTAGGTATATTTCTATTATAAGGATGTGCATGCAATGAAATCACTGTACCTAAGTTAAATTAAATGTAATTTGTGTACTTGGATATATTTTTATATAAATTAAAATGTGCAATTGAAAAAATTGTATATCTTCGGGGTAACCATTCGGTAAATTTTACAAATTAGTTGTGGTGCATGTTATTTAAATGGCCATCGGCTGCTCTAGTTTTATAAAAAATTATTGTAAATATATTAGTATTTCATGGAAACGATTTTCGATGGCCCCCTAACTAGTATTAGGGACTAAAAATAATTTCTAATTCGACTTTAATTTAATTTAACATTAATGAGATGTTTAATTAAATGAAAACCAAAATGTTTGCAAATTAATGATATATAACTAATACAAAAAGAAGAATATTTTAAAAATTTTCAAAAATGTAATTATAATGTTTTTTATGTATATTTGTATATTTAATATATTTAGTTATAATAATCTCATAATTAGAATAATATATTGTTAGAAAATAAGAAGTTACAGCTATAAGCCCGAATAAATTTTCATTTAATTGATATCAATTAAAATCATAAACATTCGGTAATTGGCCACTTTGGAATAAATTGAATTAGTTTTTTAGGTAGATTAATGTAATATAATTGGAAAATTGATGAAATAATTGTCATTGAGACCGAATGGTTTTAATTAAAAACTTTGGCCTGACATCTGCTGTTTTTTAAAAAATTATATAAATTGTATTAATTAATTTAATGTCAAGACAAGATGTAAAGCTAAATGGATAATTGTTTTAATTCTCACCTTTGTGTACAAAATAAAATTTGTTTGTGGGAAAATTTGTTAGCAGATAACGTGGAATTATACTGCTACTAGTATGTATTTATTGCAAAATAATTCGTTTTTAAAATGACCGCCTCAAACACATACGGATTTTTATCTAATTGATTGTATCTAAAAAATGTACTAAACGCTATTTTTGTGACATAAAAGATAGTTATACATAGATAAAAAGAATTATAGGAAAATGATGATCATTGATCAACACATAGTATGTACATGCGGAATGCAATAACAAGTATTTTACCAAATACGTATGCGATTATTCTTAGAAAAAAATCACTTTTAAGGAGTTGTAAACTCCTACATCTTCGATCATTACATCCGTTTTAACCAAAGTTGTCAGTCGTTTTATAATAGTGAGTTAAACAGTAAATTCTAGCCAATTCACTAACAGGCTTTTCTGCTATAACTGAGTTGTAGGTACGCGAATTGTACGAGAAGGAAGTTCCTTATTTATATCGCATTATTTGAACTTTGCCTAACGTGGACCTAGCCAGCATTTTACTATCTTATATGGATGTACTGCTTAAGAAAAACACCAGCCACTATGGTAAACAGATAGCGTGTGGTTTGTAAATAAGCTCAAACTTATACATATTATATAATTTAACGGAGAAATTATTTCTTGTACGGATACTAGGAATTTTTTGTTTAAAAACTTATTTTTTTGGATATGTGTATCATAATTGGTATAATTTTTGTTATAATACACTTTATGAGAATATTTTTTCATTAGTTCCAGGCAGGTAAATTAGTTATAAATTTTAAATAAAATAACAAATTATTTTGTTAAATAGCTGACAACTTCAATTGTACATATGGAAGTAACAAACTAGTAACAAGAAAGAATGTCATGTTATAGAAGCAAAAGAATTCTTCATTTTCTTGTAGACAATTCTTCATCTGAGATCTTTGTAACCAAAATTCTCTACTGTATATTTGTGTTTTAAAAGGAAGTAATTGTTTAAAAAAAGTTAAATATAAAATAAAAATTCCTATTATTTTTAACAGTGGTCTCTAATTAATAGAAACTCTTCAAGATTTATTTGTATATTTTACAATTTTCAACTAAGAATATATTTATTCAGATTTAGAGCAGGTTTGACCTGACCCTTTAATAGAAACTGGAAATTAATTGTTGTTGTTTGTGACTTGAACAACAACTGACAACTACTTGATTTATTTCAATTAATGGAAATATTCACCTGTAAGTTTATGCTGACTACTTTTTGCAGCATAACAGTCAAAGGCATTAAACCAGAAAAATACTACATTACAGTGAATTCAGGACTGTTGTAAATACGTATAACTCTTTAACCAATAGATAATAAAATGTTAGTGGTATTTATATCGATTAAATTTAAAATATTTATTTTACGTGTATCTTATAGCTCGTTAATTCGTTATTATATAAATGAAAAATTTTACAAAATTACATTCATTAGACAACTGTACAAGGAATATTAAAATTTAATGACTCACCAAGTCAAATTGATTGCTTATAATTGTCCAATTGTTAAGCTCTCATTAATAATTGCGACGATATTTGACTCTTGTTAGTAAAGATATATTCATTTATCGTCTAACATATGTCGCCTATAAGGGCAATTCCACACAATCGTAATAATAATTGCTTTATGCCCAATTCCTGGAATTTATTATTCACCCTTATAATTCTTTAGATTTACCAGTCTAATGCTTTCGTATTATTTAATTAATTTATTTTACTTATTTCAATTGGAATATGGTGTGTGTATCTCCAATGGTGCCCATACTATATACGAGTATATTATTGCTTTAATAGGGGTTTTATCTTTCTATTATCTGATAATTAAATTAGTTACAAACAGTTCCCGTTTATTTACCTAGTGTCAGTGTCAAACTCAATTGAAAATATTTACTAATAAATTAAGGCCATTTAGTACGTTCAGCTTTTTATTAAAAAGTCATATGTTCTCTACTGGATAGCTTAATCAAACTTGTGTAATATAATAATCGATACTAATTATAATATAAGCCACCAGAATTTTTTTAATTAATTTAAACCGTGAGAGTTCATCTGGTCACCGTTTTTAATTGCAATTTTAACGCGCCATCTCGCCACCGATAGAGATCAGCTTAATTTCTTTGGAGATTAGCAAACTGGCCACTGCAGGAGTTCCAGAAACTATTTGTTAGTCGTTTCTAACTAAATTAAATCACTTGCTAGGTATTGATGTCAGGATGTCACGGATATGAAAAATGTCCTAAAACTTATCTAAATACGAATTAAGATATAAGATGGGGACTTGCCACATAATATTCTACTTTTAAAATGATTTCAGACCGAAGACCGAAGGTACGTTAAATTCTTACAGTTACAGTAGCTTTTATTAAAAACTAACCATGTTACTGTACATTCAATTACAAATACAAAATTTGACAAAAATCTTAAAATTAATGTTAAAACTGTCGTCAAATGCCGATTAAACTGTTTTAAATACATTAACATTTGAAGTTATATTACAAA
Source organism: Oryzaephilus surinamensis (assembly GCA_004796505.1). Taxonomy (NCBI): domain Eukaryota; kingdom Metazoa; phylum Arthropoda; class Insecta; order Coleoptera; family Silvanidae; genus Oryzaephilus; species Oryzaephilus surinamensis. The sequence goes on from SSSI01009587.1 coordinate 7,438, forward strand.
TTATTTTATGAGTTTGTATGTCCTGTATTCTATATGAACTACTTACGTTAAAACGGGAACGTCAGTTAAAAAAACAAAATTTATTATTTTCTTATAAAATATGCAACTCATATAACAAAATAGTGAAACACTAAGACTAGTTGACTCAGTTTTAAAAAGATTTTGAACACAATTAAAGTTATTATCTTCGATTGACATAGTTGACGTACGTGTACCCGTTTAGTGGCTGGTGACGAGTTGGCGTGTTAAAATTTGTATAAAGGATTATAAAGTGACGAGATGGCATCCTTCCATTATTATATCTAATGTTTGTTGTTACCTGTACCTTTAAATAGTAAACAACAAACTCTAACCCAATATATATAGGTATGCTATGAGCAAGTCGCGCCTTACCCAATATAAGCTTTAAGTCTTTAAGAAAATATAGTAAGCAAGCTTTTAAATATTTATTGATGAAGTAGTGTAGGTACAATAAGATCACACACATTGAATAGAAATATTTTAATTTATGCGTACGTGCATACGATGATTTTTCCATAATAAAACGTTATGAAAATTCATTGAATCAAATGTTTGATTCATTGTTTATAAATTAAAAACAGTAATAAAATAGTATCAATTGAATAAAACCGTCATAATATATAAATAAATGCATTAAGGGTCTATCATATAACGAGAGATGATGTGATGGAATATACATATATATATGTAAGATAGAATTAAACGGAGAGATAAACAAGGCCATTTATGCAGCAGGAATAGTTCTTGTAGATGTTGCAGAAATGTGCAATGCTAATGCAGATTGCTTTACGTGAATAGCATATGCAGAAACAAATAAACAAGACCACTCCTCCTCACGATACCATTGGTGGAGTTGTAGTTGCTGATGGCATTTTACATTGCACAGACGATTGGTTAAGTAATATAAAAATTTAAATTTAATATACAAATGTGTATACGAAACAGATATATACATGGACGATGGATGCTCCTGTGCTGTGAGATGCCCCTTCTGTTTTTCCATCAAGTTGCTTTTGTCCCACGCACATACACTCTGGTTGTCTTCTAGGTTTATAGCTGTGTATACTCAATGCCATAAAAAGAATGATGTTAACGGACAGGATGACGGGAATTATGCCCATAGCGAAACGACAATGCTATAAAACCCATTCTTATATTGTATTCTGCGTTAATTACAAACCCAACTTTTAACTGTGTGCAGAAATAAAACTTGTTTATTAATTCTTTTGTTGTGGAAAGTGTCAGGATTTGTATTCCAATATTTCATGCGAACAAGAAACATTTTTATTGCACATACAATACGTGCACGTGCAAACATTTATTAATAACAATATGATAATAGTATTTTTATTGGTATTAAGAAAGCTTCTTAAAAATATCATATATGATCCTAAACATTTTAACGAAAGTCCATGTCATTAAATTATATAAGAATTTTGATTAAAACTGATTACAATATTTTATATAGAAATCGATGTGTTTATTATTAAAAATTTGTATGAAATTGAAAATTTTATTATAGGTAGACCTACTGAAAATGTCAAAACCTTATAATATAATTAATAATTTTTATGTGTAATAAAATAATATGAATTATAGCTAAAATAAGTAGAACAGTCATTAAAAAATTAATCGTTAATTAAAAAGTAAGAGCAATAGCTATAAAAATACCACATTTAATAAATAATATTGTATTATGAATATTTCTATTACAATGACAAATTGTGAAATAAAGAAAAAATATATGTCATTCATTGATTGTGTCAAAAGTTATATAAAATAAACTTAAAATCTAATATTTATATACAAGAAAATTTTAATTATAATAATTATACGTTTTCGTTAATTAATAAATGGTTCCAACATTATAACAATTTAACAACTTAATTAGCCATTAATGTGACCATTAAAATATTTTGTTAAATAAGTGTTTAACTTTTAATTATTTAAAATATAAATACGAGTCCGTTAAAAATATTCAGTCAAATGTAAAACGTTTTATAAAATGTTTTTAATTCTATTAAAATGAAATAAAATAGTATAAATTACATTAAAAATGCTTGTGTACGTAATAAATTTGATTTGCATAATGCATAATGCATTTCATTTTTTTGGTAAATTATATATTGTTGTATTTAAAATGAATAAATAATGTCTTTATATAAAATTAATTAAACATTAACATGATTTTTGCAAAAATTATAACAGTCATTATTATATTGTTGCATGTTGATATAATGATGACTAGATTGTGAAAATACGGAATCAACCTTAATTATTTAAGAAGTTTTTAATTACAAATTTCTAATTCAATTTTTTCCTTTCAAATTAAAATAGATTAATAAATTACCTTACAATGTATTGAAAAGGAAAAAATAAATTAAAAAATTCAAATGCAGATACATAAGTAACATTAAGTTGATGAAGAAAATGATGATAATGATGATGATGCACACCTATACATTTTCTCGCATAAATTACAGAAAATTAAAACAGTTCAAAGAAATTAAAATGTAATCAATGTCATGAAAAATTGTTAATTTGTTATATAAACTACACATAATTTAAATTTTCCCATTAATTTTAAATATATATATAGTATATAGTATATAAGATAGATGTAGATAAGAATCTACAAAACTACTTGTTTTTTTCATTATTTTCGTCATATTATTATTCACCTCTACTACAGTATGATTTTTATATCAGAAATCATAAATATATAAGTGCGAACTGCATTTGTTAAAAATATAATTAAATAATGATGGTTTTTAGGACATTAGCACTAATTATGGATCATCAGAATTGCATGGAAGCAGAAAATTATTCATAACTTATATATATGTAGTAAGCATTCAATGTAATGAAGATTGATGTAGTTCACTCGAGAATAACTATTAATACACAAGAAACAGATTAATAAAACAAACAAATGTTTGGATTATTTTACACACAATTTTGTTGTTAACTAAACAAGGAAGTGATGGAAATGCAATATGGAAACAAATTAAAATTTATTTAATGCTCAATACTTAATACTCTTTTTTTACCATACTTATTCTCATCAATTTCTTACCGTTAGACTCTATATAGTTAATAGCCAAAGGCAAAGAACAAGTACTAAATATCTAGTTAAAGTATTCTCAATAGAAATTGAAAAAGTCCATTTCTCACATGAGAACGTTAGAAACTAATTTGCATAATCAGTTTTTTGTTATACCTATTATGAAAAAATATTTTCAAATTTGGTTGAGCGAACGAATCGCTTAATTAAATACCGTGAAAAATAATCATATAAATCGATTTGGAAACTATGGTAGTTAGCAGTAAACGTAGACAATGAATGTTATCAGAGTCGACTCATAAGTATATATAAAGTTCACAGGAGTGAGTCTACTCCACCCGCCCGCAACCGTGATCCAAAACTGTTCACATAATTATAGGAGTCTGTAATAATATTACAAACAACCAGTAAACAACTGAAAATGTTCAATATACTACAATGCCCCAACGATTTTCATGACCGATCCAATAAATTATGTACTATTATTTAGCTGATAAGTGAGATCAGTATGAAAATTGAACCATACACATTTTATTATGCATGTTTATTGGTTAACAATTTATTTTAATGCCTACATTTGTAATGGGCAGTCAATTTTAAAAGAAAATTTCATTTAATAAAGATCGAAAGTTGATATTGTTGTGTGGAAGATTACAAGATTATTATTCAAACAATTTTACTGAACGTTAATCAATTAATTTAAATATTAAAAAACGAAATTATACCCAGTACGCATGCTTTTTGCCGCTTTACAGAGACCGTGTTACGAATTTTGCTAATTAACTGGCGATTTGCTTGATTGGATGCAAAATTTCGTTTTGCTTGTCTTATTTTTCGTTTTAGCTTTGATAAAAGTATGTTGGAGGAAGGTTGGGTACATTATCCATTTTCTACATATAATGAGGCATTCTCATATCGACGATTAACTCCATGCATAAACGATTTTACATTATTATAATATTTTAAAAAGCGATCTCGATCGTGATAATACCATTTAGATTTCATCTTGTATATTAAAATTTTTCCATTCTGTGGCAGAAATCATAAATGATACTATGGGTAAAAGCATCTCGTTAGCACATAGCTTCCGCATTTTCAATTTTTCTTATTTATTATACCTACAAATAATAATGCTGTTTATATAATTACCACAGCTTTTATCTAAATTAAAATATATCATGTATTTTGGTTACTTTTATTTTACATAAATTTCGATTTAAGATAAAATTTCTTTAGTAGGTACTAGACAATTTTTTTTATTTAATTTGCCCACATGTTTGCACAAAAATGTTATATTATTTTCATTGTTTTTATTTTAACAAGCTGCCAGTTTATGCTATATTTTATTTCATAAAGAACAGACATTAAATATGTTAGAAGCGTTCATTTTTCATTATGAACTTTAATCTACACCAATGAATCGGACATAAAACTTATTAAATCGCAAAGCGTGCAATTCAGAAGATTGGTCTTTCGAGAGAAATTGTAACTAAGTCTGTTCTTAATTTCTATGCTAGTCCTGTCAGAGAGGTGCGAGAATGGTAAGTTTGTATACTACCTACTACAACTGAGATAAAGTAAGTAGTAAGCAGCACAAAACAAAAACCGACCCCGCCAACTATGATTATTACATTTCGCTTGCAAAATGTTTTATTCTCTCCTCTTGCGATTCTGTGTGTATAAAGTAGGCACAAAAATCTATAATTGGATTGTTATGAAATTGGTATCTATATAGATTTATCGATTCGTTAAAGTGGCAGTTACAGTGTGGTATATTTTCAATCAATTTACACCAAGCTTTAATATATGTTCATATATATTATTAATTATATATTAAAGTTTAGTGTTTAGTTTATAATACCATATTGTTTATAAGTTGGCATATAATAAAACCTATTTATTATGTTAAATTGGTGTTAGAATTATGTATGTTCATGGTGACTATTATAAGTGTTACTTTCTACTACATTTTTTCTTTAATTAATTAAAGAATAATGTATCATTAATAAAAGATTTTATATAGCTGGTAGTTTTTTTTTCCGTTTGTCATTAAACACACCTTCAAAGTCATTTTTAACTTTGTCACACATTTCCTTAACATACAGGTATAATCTATACTTGTTCAAATCAGTATATGTGCACGTATATCCGCATTTATAAACCATAACCATTATGGAAATAAAAGAAACTGACATTTGCCATGATTTATTGTACATATTCTGTTACTCTTTACGAGTTGCTAGCAAATCTTGAGTCTTGACTTAAAAATTGATTTACATACGTCGACTACTTACAATCACAACTAATTAAATAAAACGATTAATTATTTATATGGTAAAAGTATGGTTATATTTTTGTCATTCTAATACAATCGTTGATAAAAACTGTTTTGCGTGCCATACAAATATTAATATAAAATTAGTTTTAGACTAATTAAATAAAGAGAACGTAATAAATAATAGAATTAATTAAAATTAAAACTGTATTTAATGTGCATATAATAATCAGTTTTATATTCTTACAAAATTGATATTAAAAGATTTATACCTAGATAATATGTAGATGGTAATTAAACAATCTTTATATATTTGCTTGTACATTATAATATGAGAGGCCGCTTAGAACATTATTATTTGTTTTGAATATACGTGTTACATATATGTATAGTTTTGAAAAAATATACTTAGACATACAACATTTTAATAAATATACAAAAATTTGTATAAAATATAGGTTAATTTATATATGTATATAAATTAATACATATAACGAGTATTATGTTATTCGTATAATACATACGAGTATACCTAAATTAATTTATATTTTTCAAAACTGTATATATTCAACATAAATAATAATGTCCTGAACGGCCCCTCATAATGTAATATATATTATTACATTGAACCAATTGCAATAAAATATATCATTGATCCACACAAATTAGTCCATATATTCATATATAGGTTTGAGATGAGGTTCAGTATTACATTTTCATAAATAACAAAAACCCGTATATACCAATAATCGTATATGCATAAATTTCACGATTGCGATTATATTCACAATACACAAGCACTGGCGCAATTTCTTTTTCGCTTATTACATTCCTTATTCACCCAGCTCGATCAAGAAACCGTGGTAATAATATTTATAAGGTAACATTGTTATACTATATATGCCAGGCCGTGTATATAAAACGTAATCGTATGCAAGATATCTGTTCTATCTCCAGTTATTGGAATGGACAAAAGTAATTGCATTTCGCTTAATTACTAATTGCAGGCGTATTTATGAATAATACTACATGCTGTTGTGATTTATCGATGTTTTTATATAAAACAACACACGACTGCTTATATATTGTATATATATATGTGTGTTAGTGCCGTATCGCATTTTTATTATATGATATGCTTATGGGTTCCTCTGTGTTTCGTTTAATAATAATAAATGCACCTCGAACTTAACCCATCACACACACAAAAGTAATTTAGAGATGTTACAAATTACAATGGTGTGATAATTATTCCCAGTGTATATTTAATCAGATGGAAACGCCCACGAATAACACATTAACCTGGTCTCTATTTATTTCTTTTGTGTTAATATGATTTTTTGAACGCGCGGCCCTCTAAGTCCCTCTCTCATAACGAATATATGCTACATATCTTTTCATTAAGTTGGCGCTCTTTCTGTGTGCAACTGATATATCATATGAGGATGGTATACGGTGTTGTGATGCTAGTTTTATACAGGTTTTAAATAGAGCGGATCACATATATAGTCACAAAGGCACAATACTTATACTATTAATAACTCGTATATGATAACTAAAAACTATAATTAAGAAATATAAAAATGTAATGTGCAGTATTTACAATCTTACGAAAAAAATATAAAAAATTTTGCTATTCTTTTAACACTATATAAATAATAAAGAAGGAAAGTATAATTAAATTTCACTTTTCTTCGACGACCTCTAAATGCTGTAATGGGTTATGTATAGACACACTTAAAGGTATGTTTTTACAGTCTTTTGTTAAAAAATATTTATTTTGATGTTGAACATGTTTGATTAATGTGAACAAAACATTTACACAATTAAAATTTATCTTAACTTATTTATGTGAATATAAAATGGTTAAGAAAATATTGGGAAAATGAGTTATAAAAATAAAATGAAATTATTTTATTTGACTCTATTACAATATTAAATATTTTAATGAAAATGGTATGTGTGTGTTCCACATACATATATGTATATAACAGTAGAAACGAGTGTGTTTGTTTTGTGCTTATTTAAGAGGGTAATAAAAATGAGTTGTTCGGTTTATTGTAATGATTTGCAATGTGCCGCACAATTGCATAACGTATATTACTAAGTTGGAAAATATAAGAAAAGAGGGTGAGGAATTGCTAAGTTTTCCTCATTTCATTTCATCTCTACGGCAGATATAAGTCTCAGCTAGAACGCTACAGCATACTGATTAATCTGAAAAGGGATTTGCAAGAAACGCGCACTTACCATAGAACTCATTCCGTCAAGAAAACCCATCCCTGATGTCATAATTTATCTCCACAAACACACACACATGTACGAGTATATACAAACATAAATAAAAATTTCACTAATAATCATAATACGTAAACCATATATAAAATAGTTCGTTTTTATATTACAAAATACATCTAATAGTATTAAAAAATTATAATAGCAGTAAATTCTGTATTGACAAGTTTCGCATAAACAAGTTAAGAATAATGGTTATAAAATGATAAAATGGTAGCTATATAGCGAAGTTTTGTATAAAAGCTATAAATAAAATTGCATGTGTGTGCATTTTGCGCTCACAGTGTTTATTTATTTTGAAAAACTTGAGTTGTTGAATATCGCCAGTATTAAATTTATATTATCTAGAATCTTGTCTTATCTCATTAAAGAAGACACATCATTAAAGAAGTGCAAGAACAACGGCTGCAGTTCAGGGTGTTCGCGTTTTATACATATACACGGATGCAGATATTCACATTTCCCAGCGTGCGGAAGATACTCTTGTGTTCGACCATCACCAGGCTCTTTACAACCACACATATACGAACAATCTTGGTAACGTATGATCGTATTCAAATGAGAGGTCGTGTGTTTGGCATAGAGAGGCGACCACCCGCACGATCCGCTCTTATCGCAAGCATCTGCACAGGTTTGCTTCAGGCTAAGAACTCCTATCTGGTGACAACATCTACAATCTAGATCATGTACACACCTAGGATTATAATAATATAGAAATTTATTTGAATGTCCATTTCGTGTATATGGTTAGATACCATGTGGGCCTAATTTATTTATACTTGCTGTTTGTTGTTAAAACTCGAACATTGTTCATATATATGTATATGGTAAATAATACCACAAAGTAAATTATGGCAACAAAAGGGTCATTAAAGATAAAAATTATTACATTTCTAACGTAATGTAATAACGTTATAAATGCATAAAGCACATTAAATTGCTGTACATGAAGTAAACGATACGCATTTAAAATGGAATTTACAATAATTATAACGTTGCCAACGTACTGAAACTGTGTACTTTACCATAAGTTAATTAAATTAATAAAGTTTATGTTATTTTTCTTGTAGCAAACTGAATATGGTTCAAAACTTTTAATAGAGTTGGAATATTAGGGGCCGTTCAGGGCATTATTATTCGTTTTGAAATTTGAATAAACAAATAAACAATTTGGCGCTTTTTTATGATACCTATATAAATTTTCATATAATACATATATACATATACTCGTACATATATGAATTAACTTGTATGTATTTTGTACATATATAAATTTTTATATGTTTATTAACATTTTGTGTATATTTTTCAAAACTATATTAGGTATATATATTTATATATATTCAAAACGAATAATAATGTCCTAAACGGCCCCTCATATTGAAATATATATCGAAATTTTATCAAAACTAATAATTACAATTAAATTAAATTAAAATAATGTGTGCGGTATTATTAAAATAGCATAGTGTATTTTAAATTTTTAATAAAGTTTTGCTTTTCCGTAAAGCTGTCTACAAAACTATATGTTACCATATGATTGATGCATCCGTTTATTTATCATTTTACCATAATTTATTTTCCATTCAGAAGAAGTCGTCAGTAGATTTAATCGTACACAAATTCTAGAGAAATTTCAAATGGTACAAGATTTGGGGTTCGACCATACCTATACAGGTATATGAAATAGAAAATTATAATTTGGCGCCAGTAATGGAAAATAGTTAAGGTTTTTTAGATTTTAGGCACACACAAACAAAACACAGATCACAAATTTTATATTTACTGCCAACCACTATTTATACCAATGGTTAAATATAATCAGCTACTTGCCTAATTTTTACCATACATAAATATTATGGATGAATTCAGTTTTAAGAAATCTATCCACAAATTACAGAGGACTGTGACGTATTTATGATTAATGAATCATATTATGATTAGATAATTATTCCAAATTTTATTGCTTGTACCTTTTTGTAGATTTTTTGGTGCTTAAAAAAAGATAATGATAATTTACCTGTAATTATCTATTTTTAATGAGGTACACATACATATTTATAGCTATTTCCTCTTTATGCAATTTGGCAAAAAACTTAATTTTATTTTTTTGGACGGTAATAAAAATTAACCGAAATAAATACGTTAAAACAAAAGGGAAATTTTCGTATATTTTTAATGAGCCTAAACTAAAATGTGTGCATGTTAAACGGCAATTTTTTACTCAGGGGTAGGTCAGTTCTCATATGAAAACCAGTTTTTAAAGATCCTGTATCGCACAGATCGTTGTCACCCATATACACCAACTTACCATCAGAGAGAGCCCCATTCGTTGGCAAAACATTTTTATTTTCATTGATTCCTTAACCCTGATAAGCTCTTTAAAATATCCACATTACCCAAAGAATTATCTTAAGTGATTCAGTTTATTTAAGAAAAAAAAAAGAAAAGAAAACATGTGTAAATTACCTAAAGAAAAATAAAATGGATCAAAGTTGCATTCAGACTATTTGTACACATAAACCAGTAAATGACCATCTATGAAAATGTTATTGCTCTTAATTACTCAGAACTTGGCTAATATAAATAATGAAAAAGATTACTGAACTGAACACAAATGCTTAAGCAAATATGTGAATTGTATCTAAGTTCTTCGTATATGCAATACTAAGTTGTACATTTTGTCGGGAAATCATTAAAGCCATTATATGATCGGGCATTCTTTTAACTTTATGTAGATGACTTTGAATTAATGTAAATAGTCACATTTTAATGATGCAATTGAAATAGCAAACTTTTTACAATTTTCATTAGCGCTTGGTATTATCGTGTGAATATTTACGTTTTAGTACATGGAAATTGTATTAAAATGCACCAGATGGTGAGCACTCTACTTCTTAAATTAAATTCAGATCAATTTCATACCGAGTTTTGATGTTGTTCTGAAGTCATAATTAATTTTATAATATTAAAATGAACTACCAGTGGCTATAATTGCACTTGCAATTTGTACATTTTGTGCATATAACTAGACTGTTGTAGTAAGTTGTCGTCTGTCAGTAATGGGAGTGACGGCGGTTGAGCGGTTCAAGAACAAACACGATCAAAAGCTTCACTAGAAGCGCTATATAATTAACAATGTCCACTAACGAGCTTTATACCGGCGTGTGAGACCGCTCACACAATTATGTCGACAATTAGTTTATTTGAAAAATGAATTTACTAAAATGTAATAATTTATTAAGTTGCATTTTATAAATATGCAACAAAGTTTATTACTTTTCTATTCATATTTATTAATTTATGTAAAAAATATGTTGCATTTTATAAGCAAATGTATCAAATATGACTAGCCATTTAGATAATTTTATGTTGGTTTAAAAAAAGTATTAATTACTAAGAAGAAAAAAACATATTTAAATTTATATGAGGTAATAAACAATATTTTTTTAAGTAACGTGCTACTAATGATTATTCAAATAATCAAAATATTCTACTTTGAAGAGAGGAAGTCATAACAATTAATCAAATTATACAAGGGTAATTCATCACAAAAAAAAAACTGAAATTTGCAAATTTAGCAACTAAATAATTCCATGTAAATAAACACCTTAACTATATAGCTATTAGAATAAATGAATTTTTATAGACGTGCATTGGCAATTATGCAAATAACTATACCATATAAGAATGGCCAAAATTTTAAATGAATATCTATTTTAAATAAAACTGTAAAATCATGTAGTGGAACAACTTCCCCTTCACATTATTAATAAAAAGAATGACAATGTACTATAGACATATAATTACTTATGTTTATGTAATTTAAGGAATTGTTTTAAATCCAATTAAGTAATACCATGTTTATTAAGGTTGAATTAGGCATGCATATCTCTTCTTAGAAATATACCAGAAAATTATTAACTATACATAAATGAAACTAACATGTATTTAGGACAAATTAAAATAATTCACATATAAGTTGTCATTCTAGGGTACAAGTTGGTTACATTTTGCTGTGGTATGAAGGTACGTATTTTCTAAATTGTATTTGAACGTAAAATTAAACTGAACCCTAATAATAAATCCTAAACAATTTCATACATATGAATATTACAATTTATAAACAACTATAGTTAAAAATGAACATCCGTGTCATTTAAATAATGAAAATCATACAGCGAAACATTCCATATAACAAAAATATATTTATATGATGAGGAACAATAATTACATGGTGAATACTAATTAAGAGGATATTGTTTACCCTAATTAAATTAATTTACGTAACGATTCATTATATATTCATAATATAAATATCATAGAATTTCCAGATGTATTTAAAATATTTTATGATCTTTATTGCAAATATCCGTTTATTATCTTTTTAATTCTTAATTGGTCTTAATGCATTTAATAGAAATCTACATTTTATATTAAAATAATAACATAAGGTCTGTTCGGACAAGCCGTTAGTGGACTATCCAATGGATAGGTCGTCAGCTCCGTACTGCTCAGATACGTTTTAATATACATTAGAAAGTCAGACCGAACGGTTTTTTTCCAATGCGCATGAGTCGTATCGTTTGTAAACGATAAATAGCTTTGTCCGAACAGACCTATAAAGTTTATAATGTATCTGGATGCAAATTCTAATATCTGCTTAAGTGGAATTGTTCATATGTATGTACATAATATAACTGCATTATATTTCAGATTCCATTCAAGAATCTTGTTTTTATAAAAATTATTAAACTGGATCCAATTATATTTTATTTAGCTTCAATTAAATTAAAATCCATTCTAATAAAAAAAAATTGATTTACATATTATTTAAGAAGGAATGTTCTTCCGGAAAATGAATCAGCTGAAATAAATGTGGCCCACAGGATGGGCACACATTGTTCAACTTGATCAAATGCGGTTTTGTTATGTAAATGGCAAGGTCGTTGAAGAGTCAGTGGCTCAGTGGTACTGCTGGACATCCGGTAAATGATACCCAGAGACGATGGCCAGCACGGGGATGGCAACCAAATAACTGCAGGAACAGTACGGAAGTGACGTAGACAATTATTAGATAGACAGGCGGCGAAATGTGACGTTCGTGACAATGAACTGCTATTTTATCGACACTTTTATCTAAAAGAAACACCTACATTTAACCGACGCTCTAATTCGAGTATTTATAAACTTATTTAATACCCGTCATTATTTACACCTTACAATTATTCGTCATTATATTCATATATACATTAACAATTAATTTATATTATGAATCATTATTATTGAGTTTTATATTATATGTAGTTTGAAAAATATAAGCGTTCATCTGAGGTCGTAAATGTCATCATCATCATCATTATGAATAAAAATGCAAAACCAATCTACGAGTAGGTATGCATAATATAATTTTTTTTAATAGTTTTTTTAGAGTGGATTAAATGTATGTTCTTAACAATTATTATTTCCTCAAACTAAATTATTTTTAGACGAATTCTCTTAAACCTGTTTTTCCACCCTTTAACATCTGCCACCCTTCTTAATATTATTGTTTATGTTTTCCTTTAAATATGAAAATATGATCATAAATAACTTAATACTTTTATTGCACCACAGGAATTCTTATATTTTTCAAACAGCAATATAAGGATCTATTAAAATTAAAGTGTATAATTGTTGGTAATGCAGTTGTTGCATAACTATTTCCTAGAAATTTTATCAAAGTCCTTCTAATTAAGCATGACATTATAATACAACTTATACACAAAAGTGCATGAAAAAATAGTAAAGAGAATTATGGCATTCGCTACTAGTTAACGACAGTTCAAGAGAGCCGGCTTATTACCATATGTTGAACATTGCTTCGATATAATTCATTGTTATTTGCATGCACCGGTTATTTATATTATACATGCACTAACACTAATTACCATTCTTCATGTGTTGTGTTATTCATTCTCGTTATTAATTACTCAAAGATGGGATTTGTTTATTGTTAATTTCTTTGCATTTGATATTACTATTAATTTTATTTGCAAAAATAACATATACGAGTACTATTAACAATTAGCATGAGAATTTAATGTTTCTGTTTTTTTTTCTGTTATGTACACTTGATGGTTAATTTACTTTGCCATACATTAAATTATCATTTATCCATCTTCAGAAATAAATAAACAACAGCAAATTGGAATATTTTATTTTCCATAAATGTGTTTAGGAATTTTTTTCTCTATACATAATATATTTAAATATAGATAATCGATTTTTCATATAATAATGAAATGCCTAAAGGCATTCTTTGGGAATATCGAGTTGTTTGTGTATTCTTGGGATGCCCTCAAATGTCATTCGCAGGAATTTTACTATCAAATGGTCACGGGTGAGTTTAACGGACCGTATGATTGCCTAAAATCGCTTGTGGTCCTTTTGCCGACATACCCTCATTTTCCCCCTGTTTATTAAAAAACTGAAAACATTAAATCCTCCTTCCTTCAATAATGACTACATTAACATTAAAGTTTAATTAAAATGTTGAATAAAACTCCTGAATAAAGATATTCTTGTGTTAAAGAATTTCCTATATTTATTTACCGAGTCACTTGTTCAAGGTTCGGTAAAGTATTCGTCCAACTAAATGATAATAAATGTTTAACACAAGTAAATATAAACTATCTTCACGTTTCCCTCGCTTTTATATATATATCTAAAACGGGGCTTAAGTCGTGTGCTTTGTTTAGCTGTCATATTAAATATAAACATTAAGACATCCCGTAGGACATCCATCTTCTAATAAGTAAAGGTGACAAGTATAATGCAATGAATAACGACTGTAACTAAAGCACACACACACGAACCAGCCTAGCAGTACCATTGCAGGCAATGTATAAGTATAAGGCATCCACAACATGGAACTTTATTAAAACAATCATTGGAATTAGAAAGAGGCGCCTGATGAATAAATTCTTTTGCAGCATCCGAACGAATTCAAGGTTATATACAATGTAAAATATGGAATTTTTTTCAAACGCATTTATGCATCATACAAATTAAGTGTAGCATTAAAAATTAAAGAAATTGATAATAATAATAATAATAATAAATTAGTGCGTGATGTTGTAGCAGATGATTCACACACACACACAATTCGGAAACATAAAAGAGTGAAATAATCTTTTTAAATGAATGTAAATTAGGTGGTACTTAAAATTAGCATGTCACATTAACCCCAAGTATCATATCCTTAATGTCTGATATTATGCCGCCAAAAGAACGTATCACACTGGAATAAAATTACGCATTAATGTTGATTATTCAACATTATTATGAAATTGTCTTAAATTAGTTTGGTTTAAGATAGACTTAATTAAGAACCATTAAGTTTAAATGGCAGATGTGCTGGCTGATGTGCATTCTCATGTTCACATTCGCATATTTGTTTGTAACTATATGGGTGTTGTAAATAATAATAGCAATATACAATATGTATTTTGTATGTATGATATGTACACTAATGGTATACAGGGTGTTCCAGAATAACGTTTTAGTATTTAAAGCGATTATGCCTATAGATATATTTTAAGAAAAAAGGTTGTTATGAACTTATGAACAATGTTCTGTAATCGCTTGGTTTTCGAACTACAGGGTGTCAAAGTTTCTGAAAAATAAAGATTTTCCTTGAATATTTCAGAATATAGTAGAGATATGAAAACAAAATTTTGCACAAAAATATTACTGAGTAACCGCTCCCATCTGTATTATTTTACAATGGGGAGAAACTTTTTAATTTAGCATATTTATATACTCCTATTATTTACAAAGTCGAATTTAATAGGAAATTTAATAAGGAAACTTTCGTATCTTTTTAAATTTTTTGTGTGCATGAGTCGTTTTCGAGAAAAATAAGAAAAACTAAACACGTGTCAGCAATAAATCGAACTTCAAATAATCGTATTTCTCTAAATTGTTTTTAAACTATGTAGCTTTAAATTTATTTACGTATGTAAACTGAACTTGGTGTGAAGTTTAGATTCAATGAAAGATTATTTAGACAAAATTTGAATAAAATCGACCGCCTCCAGGTTAATACCTTAAAATTATTAATATTTTATAATGGAAGGTGTTATAACAACACCTTATATCTGGAAAACCAAACAATTTTTAACTATTGTTTAAATAATTTTTTTTTTTTTAAATGAGCCCAGGAATAACCCTCTAAAATATTAGAACGTTTTTTTACATGGAACACCCGATATATTGTTCAACTGCGCATTTATAAAACTTGGTATAATTGTAAATTAAACCACTTTATGTAAATACAATTTTAATTGCTTTCGGCATAAATACAAGAGATGATTTATAATTACTTCAACACAGGATCTACTTTAAATGATTCTATTTATTGTCAACATTTTGCAATGAAGTCACTTAAAACAATACAAAAGAGATCAAGGCTACTGTATTTTTCATATTAAGATAATGTATAGTTAATTTTACATAAAAAGCAAAAATAACCACAGATATAAGTAAACTTGAAAGTAAAATTCGAATACAAACTGTTTCACACGAAGATTTTATATAAAAAAAATGAATTGCAACAACCTGTACCTATTGAAGATCGACCAAACAGTGCGAAAAATGTTTGATGCGTGCACTACCTGACCTGAATTAATATCTCCTGAATAGATTAAAAATAGGAGATTAAATATAAAATACCATATGTAGGTGTATAACAATAAACTTTATTTTTTTATAAAAAATGTAGTTCAATATGATTTAATGTAGTGTGAAAATGTTCTTTTAAATTACTCATTCTGTGCTACACAAGTACTATATATGTATGTTTTTATATATTATATATAGGTAAAAGATTATATTATATACACAATATATGTTACTTACATACGTAACATATAAAAGAAAATAAAACTAAAAAGTACCATACAGTTTCAATGGCGGTAACAGCATTGGATTCGAAGAATTATCATTTTACGATCTTGTATATACTTATGAGAAATGAAATAAATCCCAGCCACTAATAAAACTTGTACATGCATTAACAATCATTACTAATTTGCATCATGTATTCTCCCTCACATGACAATTACAGTCGGATAATTACAAAAGGTCTTTTATATTATTATTACAAAAGAATTATATTAAATCTTGGCGCCCATTACTAATAATATTTGTAAACTTTTTCTGGCAATAAACACATTCTTTGTTTAATTTAAAAAATTCTAAAACTACATATAATTCATATTTCTGTTATCTAAAAGCTGTTGTTGCTTTTCAAAGTTTTCTAATTGTTTTGAGGCCCACACATAACCCAGACGAATGGTCAGTATTGAAAATTTGTGTGAGCTTTCATCAGTAAAATCGACCTATATTCATATTATGCCCATAATTCATTTAACGGTCAATTCTGAAATAAATGGCACTTTAAGAAAATTGAAGAAACGTTAACACTACAATTGGACCGAATGATTGACCCTTGCATTTTGGGTGAACCTTTTGCCAACGTCATATAAGTATCAAACACATACACATTCAAAAAAAAAGAACACAATAAACCCATGTCTTAAATGTATTCTAATGCTTTTCTTGAGCGAAATCGGTTCGTATTCTTATATATTGTGATTGTGTAACCACCCCCATAGAGTGTCATTGCTTCAAGTTGGCGACAGCTGCTGCTAAAAAATGAAGTTTTCAACCTCCATCTTAGCTACAGTTAATTTAACTTAGGTGGTTCTCTCCTTCTTTTAGGAACTTACGATCCGGAACAGATGGCCGATTGCACAGTGAAAGAGGTTATCGGATATTTATTTAAAAATCAGTAGTAAGTTCATGGCTTCTACATTACTATTAAATTACATACGGTTTAAAAATTATGAGTTTTTTATTTTTTGGCAAAATTTACATGCATAATGAATACAATGCGAAAATTATAACTACATATAGGATGTTTAATAATGTGGGCAAAAATGAATGCATTGATTCTATGGTTAATTCAAAGAAAAAAGTTCCTATATTAACTCGAGTCCGCAAATCCATACCATTATCGAGATACAGGGTGATACAATTTTTTTTGTAGTTTTTTGAACTTTTTTTAGGATTAACTACACATGCAGAATCACCTCCTTTATTATATTATTCAATATATATTAGTTTACAATTGAATTATTTCATAACATAAAATTAACCCAATTTCATAATGAATCAATTTGTTAAATTAATTACAAGTGTGTATTGAATAGGTATATAAGAATATAATAATATTTGATTACATACATTACATACACGTATGTACTTCCATCACATTAATATTATTGTTTATAATAATGCGTGTTTTAACTGAATGAATAATAAGTAAGCAATTAAAATGCTTTGTTTTGAATAATATTGTGTATATAAAAAGGACCGTGCAGTGGAAATTTGATGATCCCAGGTGTTAGAACAGGTGGCAATCAATATTCATAAGCAATTTATCCTTCCTTCTGATAAAAATCGTTTCTTATTTGGATTAAATACATTTACTTACAATAACATCCTTGCAATAAATCTGAATATTTAATGTTCATTAATATTTAATGGATTATATGCCAAAAATCGAATGTTTTAATACAATGATTCGTTTCGTTATTCATTTTAAATGTACACCTTTGTATAATTTTCACAGTAGGTATATAATTTGATGTCGCGAAATTCTCATAAAAAGTCTTGCTGTGTATTCTCACGACTTTAGGGGTAAATGTCGTAGAATAAAATTTTATAAAAGGGGAAACGATTAATGAGGGTTGAATTATTGTGTTTGAAAAACGATTTAACTAGGCTTATTCAATAAAAAATTCGTTAAAACTTCTTTACTATAGTATTTTTGTTTTCATATATACTAACTTCACCTACACATAAAATAATTATTACAATAGCATTTAATTACCATAAAGAACAGGTAACACGGTATGTAATGGAAATGAAAAGATTTCCTAGATTTCAACATTAGAATATCAAAACGAATAATCATGAAAGAGTTTATATTTGAATATAAAATAAATATAAGAATAAAGAAATCTACCGACGTGTGGGTTTTAAAATGTTTTCGCCACACACATATTAGACGGTCTTATTTTATAATTTTTGTTGTTGGTCATATTGCATTTTCAATTAAAAACGTATTACTATCTGACATTACATGTATATTTCTGTTTATTGTTGTACTTTATTAAAAATTCCAATTCGTTCAGGTTTTAAAGAATAATTAACCAAATTTTGTCCCCGATATACGAATTTAACCCGTAAAAAATTGTTAACATTAATTTTTTTTTCGTTAATATGTATAATATAAAAATTGCAATACAAGCTTTCAGAATAATTGTATTCTTAGTATTGTAATAAAAATTTGTTCGTAACATTTAATAATGATGTAGTATTAAAAATGTCAATTTTACTCTGCTGTAAAGTTATAGAAATTCTTATTTATTTATAAAAAAAATATGAGTTTTCTATTTTTAAATGACTTAATTGCCCATAAAATATTAAATTTGAATTGACAATGATATTAAATTGAATAGTAAAATCGAAACAATAAAGCTATAAAATGTACATGCGATTTATTAAATATAAAATTTATTTTATATTATTATATTCAGTTGTTACGCAAATTCACCGTACACAGATTTTTCTGACTTGTAACTTTAGTCACGCTCACGTTTATTAGAATGAAAATTAAAATAATAAGAAAAAAACTAAATGGCAATATATTTATATATATACAAAGAAACATCATAACATACATTATTAGTGTACCAGTTTTATTGTCAAAGATGTAAAAACTTTATATAAAGTTAATTTTCTAATTTGTCATGCATCTCTTTTGTTACATTCGAACATTTTAACTGTATACTTTTGTTTTGTCTGTTTTTTTTTTGGTGCGTCTTTGCACACACATATAGGTATTCTTTTGTAAAGGTGCTAAGGGTGCATTAGCATATTAAAAAAAGGTACAAAAACCTGGCCAATTGTGAATAGAAGATAAATCGAAAAAAAAAATGAATAATCGATATTTGTGAGAAAAGAAACGGACATTTTCGAACTTGTCTTCCCATAAATTTAAATATGTACTTACTATACATTATGTAGCTAAAATAATATATAATGTATTTTTTTCTTAAAAATAGAAAACTTTGCAAAAATGATTCACTTAAAAATTCTCTCAATTTTAAATAATGTCAGCTGTGCAACTGCTGCGTCAGCTGTCTTTAAACTGATGAAATTTAAACATTTTCTACCCTTGTCTTAATTCGAACAATCACCATGCCAGATCGTATCATATTATATTAGTTGGAAACGCTAAAATTACAGGGATTTACATGTTTTTAATTTAAAATAGTTATCCTCGATTCATCAATACCTAACGAACTAGTTCATATACGTATTAAAAATGCTGAAGAATTTTAATAATACCTTTCAGAATACCAAAAGGTCCGAAATTTATAAATACCTACTTCTAAAATTGTTTAAAAGAGGAACACAATTAAGAATTCGTTACAATTCAATTAGAGGCATTTAAATTTAATTAAAAACCCAACACATGCAATCCGTGTGCATAAAATATATCTAATAAGCATAAATTCCATTTTGCTATAAGAACTAAGGACGCCGGACGGTATACGAAATTATAGATGCATATGCTTCGTTAAAAGACAACAATGGCCTGGTGGTTGTTCGAATAATGACTTTAGTAAACATTTCGTCGGATAGCCCATAGAAAGACCACGCAAAAGGTGCAGAATCGTTTGATGAGAGTGGACCGGTGGCGCAGGCAACAACATCGAGATATTTCGCTAATACGGGGGTGGTCAGGGGTAACAGCAGGTAGTTTTTTAACCCCCGTATTCAAGGTGACGTTTTGTTCGCACTATAAAAACCAATTCCAAACAGCACACAAAATACGAAAATTGGCCTTCTTCTTTCTTAACCATTTTTTCTAGATTAAAATGTTTTGAGTTTTTACTTTTTTTTTTGTTTTACATACCTACATAATTTAGGTGGCACTTATAATCTAGATAACGAATTTAGGAAATGTGAAATAAGGGAGAAAACGTTTTGTAGTAATTTTGGAATTTATGTCGACACCTGTCGAAATAAAAAACGTCAATCGCAAAGGTTGTAAACTAGATAAGGTCTTATTGCACGAGTTGTCCCAAAAATTATAATATTTTTTATATGAAAATCGAATTTTTTGTACATTTTACGTATATTATTGATTGTCGCTTACTAATTTATGTGTACAAGCGTTATTAAATCCTGATGGCATGCTTTCAAAGGAAAGATTTGAACATAATGGACAACACGTGGCAGCAGTTACCTTTTTCGAATTGTAAATGATGACACATGCAACGACCAACCCTTTAAAAGTATAATCGAATTCGGTTTAGAATTATATTTTTAATGATGAATAGTACTAGTATTGTATCGAATAAGGATGCTGTTGCTGATGATGATGCCCACATATAGATTCCAATGGGTCCAATAGTAAAGGATCTATTTTATGGCACGACATTTAACTAATAACTCCATCAGGATAAGCTACAACACAATAAATTTCTTTATTTCGAATGTTGTTTCTTAATACCTTTTCCTTAAAGCTTTATCATTCTGCAAAATACTGATGTTTTGTTGTAACATTTGTTTGCTTTTTACTATTGTTGAAACCAATTTGATACACGGTACACATTCAATGGAAAATATGGCTTATTGAATGAACAAATTTAATATTTTGTAGAATAATAATTACGTTATAAAAGTATACTGAAGCTTGTGTATAAGAAAAATGCATTCAACCGCTTTCGATAAAATTATGTAACTTTCAATCATCATCTAATTTTTATTCTCACGAAACTGGAAAAAATTATTTTGATCCCTTATTCGGGTTAAAAAGCACCTTTCATGAAAAAAACCCCATTTCACTACGTATATACATATATATATATGTTATATAATATACAGCATCCCAAAATATATAAGAAATTTGCAAGGGATGAAAAGGTTGTTTTCTATATAAAAATTCAACTCGACAACTCTCCGATTGTATATTTCTTATATCAGAGGGGCGGATGTGTTATTCCCAGGAAACGGCATTTTTTCAAGGTTTTTATGTATTTTTTACCTTGCGACCTACTTATTTTTTTACCCAAAAACAAATTTTATTCAGAGCATAATCTAAATCCGACTCAATTTGATCTGTTTTGTGTAATTTTCTCATACACGATATTTTTCTATTACAATAAATATTCATCTAGTTGAATGGTTGAATAAAAAGCTCAAATTAAATCAATAATAATATACCTAATAACAAAGAATAAACAATAATTTTTACAACACCATTTTTAACGATTATAATACAACAAATACAACAATGTATTATTTGTTCCATAAAATTTTATTACATATATAGATAGGTATTTTTTTTATCAGCTTTAGAATCGAATAATCGTTCTTTAATAATAAAATCTATCCAGGAATTGCAAAATGTTAAGATTTCTTAATTTTGCTTTGTGTATTATTACTGATGACAAAAAAGGGCACGAATATAAAACTTAATAATAAAAATGAATCTTTATATGAAGCCTTAATAGTTAAAATTTAATATGTTCGACGACTCTACATTATAACATGTACACCAAAAGCAAAGCTAAAGTTTTTTAGTGTGTACACTAAGTAACATTATCAAGATATAATAAAATTTCTTGGCGCGAGTTGCACTATAAAGAAACTTAACTTTCCGACACAATAAAATTTCATAAATAATTTACTTTTGCAAGTAAAAGAGATGATAAGGAATATAAGTAGTGTTGGAAGAAGATAGATAATTGCTGGATGTTTTCTATAAGGGGGTGTCCATTTAGCACAAATGTGTATGTGTGTGTACGGGCTATAGTGCGAGTAGTCACTTTAATATAACGGTGTTTATTATTGAAGAGCGTTGCGCGAATCCGCATACAGAATAGCCGATCTAATATTCATGAAACATAAGGACGGAATTTCTTTGCTGCAACATTAAAATCAATACAGGACAGTATATGCCATAATATATCTGCAGTTCGCCATTTCCATAGAGCGGATTTCATATATAATTAAGATACACTTTTATAATACAATAACCTACCCTTGTATGTCTTCAATTATATATTTTTTTCTATAAGTTTAGGGAAAATGCAATTAATTCTTGAAGGGAAGGTTGCCCAGTTGTTAATTTATGCAAACTTTTATAAAAATGTATATATTTATTAGATATTTATATAAAACTTGTACCGTCTACAATTATATTTAATTTTCTTTTAACCAACTTATTTTATGTTTTATAGTTTGAACCATTTGTTTCTTAAGACACGACATACTATAATTGACCATTAATTATTCAAATTCCAGCAAACAACAAACTGTTGTCTTGTCTTTACTGTTATTCAAGATGATTGTTTTTTTTTGAAATAAGCACTTTCCAATAAAATGAAATTAAATTTTAATTAATTTGGTTGAAACCACAAAACCAATGTTCCACTTTTTCAAACTAACCCTATAATTAGGAACTATATCTAGCCAACGGAGAAAAACAATAAATAAGCTACCCCCTTTTTGTCTAATATTCTCTCTATCTGTATTATACAGTTCGTAGAAAGAAACCTCTAATAAATTTCCTGTGTCGTTTGATTATAATCAACCGCAAACACTATTCGTACATGATTTTTTTTCTCTAAAATTGTAAAACAATGATTTAACAACATATGTATATAGTTGTACAAGAAACACGTATTGTTCATTAATTGTATAATTAATGTTCAATTAATAACATTCCAAATAATAAAACTCCACTTTATGTATTTTGTAATACAGTGTATTCAACCTTGAATGAATGGGAAAACTAGCCATAAAATCATGTTATTGTGGGAATCAATAGAAAAATAACATCAAGAAATTTATTTTATGCGACAAGTTTCTTTTTTTCTAAATAAATTTCATCACACTTTAAATAATTTAATGATCGATCGTGAATAACAATAATTCACATATAAATTTTTTATATTCTAATTATGCAATTGGTAAAAACCAATATAAATCCTTTTTCCTGTTCTCACACAAAAGGCAAAGTTCTATACGTGAAAATCAATTAGAATAGAGGGTGTCAAGTAATAGTTCATCAAATAATGCTTTTCTCGGTCCAGTTGAAAGTTGAGAGGCGTAGTTTCAGAGAGAAACATTTAACTCGAAATTGTTGGTGGGAGCTTTATAGTAGCGTGTTTTATCACTATATAGAAGTTGCATTTATAAAGTCCCTCTTTTTGATCGGTCGTGTTTTATACGTCGCGCGAGATGTGTGTTGTAGAACGCATATTCAGATTTTGATAACACACGGAAATATATAGCTCGCGCAGTCGCGTCCCAACATTAGGTATGCACCAATGCTATTCCACCTACCCTTCAACACTGATAGGGGTGGCTCACTGTTACATATATATTTTATTTAAAAAAGCTTTTCCATTGGTCCTTTATGGATTTCATAAGCGACTAGGATATACATAAAAAGCACAGGATCATATTTCCACAACGAACAAAGATGCAAAAGAAAAGCGCTGCTGTACAAACAATTTTTATAAGAAACCCAACTGCGCCGTGGCACTCTTTTGTTTAAAATGTAGCGTAAATTGAAATTGTTTTCGGTAAATGATAAAAGAATCGTCTAATTTACATTATGTCTTCGTTGAACCTTACCTGTATTCTTAATTTGGAAAGTTGTTTGAAAAATTAACAACCCAATGGCTGTATATCACGTTAAATTTTACTGTCATTTAAGTACTTTAGGACCTAATATAGATGGAAATGGCGTGTAATTAACGAAATTCTTTTATTTGCATTAATACCATTAAAAGAGTGCGATAATACAGTTTAAAAAAAATGAAACATCACTTGAGTTATCTTGTAATTAAACTAGAAGTCGTACAGCTAATTAAAGAACTATAAGTATCATTTAATTAAATTTACCATGCATAAAATTTTTATACCTAATATAAATACATGCATACACATAAATAAAATGTAATTAAATATTTAAAATAAATAATTAAAGTAATAATATAAATTATATTTAAATATTCTAATGAATTCGTGATGAATTATATGGTAATTTTTCTTAATTCCTTGTATTATTTATTCCTAATACAATACCTTGCCTATACTTTTGTATCACACAAATAATATTAAATATTCCAAAGCATCATTCTGTTTAATTAATGTAAAATGCATCGCTAATTGATTTTATAATATATATATTTTAGTTAAAAAACTTTTGAATTTAATGTAGAGGAAGGACGATATAAATTAATGTATTGATGAATTATGAATAAAATTTCAGTAAACGAAGCACTTACACCTGTACCCATACAAAGATTTACTTCAAATACAATGAAATAAAGGGAAAGTAAAGTAGCAAGTACCATGGTAACTTGTTGGGATGAGTCGAAATGAAAAAGCCGAAATAGTTAGTCGAGCTTTCCAGTTAACAATTTATCAAACACGTTTATTTTGTCCAAATAATAGGCTAATCTAAGTTGTCTAATATATTGAATTATAACTTTTTCACCAAAAAATATAATACCTTGCCCATCAACTAGTGAAAATATGAAAATATCTTTTTAAACATTTGTGGAAAACATAAAATAATCTAAATTGCTATCTTATTGATTTAGTACGCCATTAAAATAAGAAGCACCAAAAAAAACTAAGAAAAAAGGAAGAAAAGTGTAATCCTTTTGCTTCTATACATATATTCACATAAATACATATATAAGATGTAGAATAAATAAATAATCTATACAATTTATATACTATTGTATATCGGAATATGGAAGATTGGGATTGGCCGGAGCGTTCGGCCCCACCACCATCAGGCCCCGGATCCACATCCCCACTGCGCCCGGAGTCCGGACTCCGGAGTCCCAGCATCCTCTCGATGCAAATATTGCTATCCGTTGTCGAAGGTTCGGTTGTTATACGGCTATAGACGGTAGCGCCGAAAGCACGGTGCCACCGTTACGCATCACACAAGGCGATATTTCAACCCCTTGGATGACAGAACGACATATATGCGATTCCGTGTGTACAGTGACAGTGTCAACATATCAGCGAAACGTCCCAAAGCAACAAAACTAGTGAAAGTAGTGTTTTAAATCCAAGTGAGACTATCTTGTTTTATTTTTTTTAGTTTTTAGAATATTTACGTATTGATATCATATAGTGTTTTTTGCGAATATATTTTTATGATCAAAAACAGTTGTTTTGAATGAAATTAGCGAATCTGGCGGATTTAAAAAGTGACACAGTGCGGAGGTGGGTAGAGTCCAACCCGTCACCCACCCCCCAGAACAATAACTTGGATACACCGAAATCAATTAAAAATAATAACTTAAATAATAACACAATAGACTTTTCACCATCGGCATTTTGCTGGAATCGTATTAAAAAAGACGATATGCCAATGTTGCTCCATCAGCCACCAACCCATGTCACGACATTATTATCTGCACACGAAACAGCAGACCAACCATTGGATTTTACAATGTCCAAATTTAAAACAAAAACAAATTCAACTGTGGCCTCACAATTGAAACATTTTAATAATTTCGCTGCCCAACAACACATGATGCTATTACAAAACAATGGACTGTATTTTAACAGAAGCAACAATAATAAAAGTTTTACGCGCGGCAGCAGTCCATCGAGTAGTTCGGAGGAAGAGGGTGTCGGACCGCCGCCGGTCGACTCCCCCAGGTCGCCACCAGCTAGTCCGCTGCCACTTAGAGGCGACGGTAAGTTGTCCACCCCCATGTGCATGCTATTTATTTTTTTTTTTGATGTAATTTTTCATATGACATGTGGGCATCTCGCACCTGCATATAGTGCATACCTTGATCCCTTATAATGTGCTGAGCCGCCCCATTATTTTGCTTGGGATTCAATTTTAACTTGAGCAGGTAGTAGGTTGATGTGCAAAAAAGCTCTTAGTTCTGAAAGCACGTATTCTGAACCATTATATTAACGTTTATTCAAAATATATAGAGATATATGTATGTGGAAAATAGGTGAGGGCTATTGAAATATTCAAATTCTATTTGCAAATGTACCGTTGTATAGTTGGAATCTGAATTTAACTGAATAAATAGAAGAATTGATTCAGAAAACATCTGCATAATGTATTTTAGTAAAAAAGCTGCACACAATATTGTGCTTTCCGAAATAAATTTTTAACATACCTATAATCTTTATTTACGAAAAAATGCACGAATTTGTTGGAAATTTTATTTACTAACAATGTATATGATTTATAATATAAGTAATTACATTTACATAAGTATTATGTATATTTTCTTACATGTTAATTAAAAATTTACCTGATTAATAAAATATATGCTTTATGCGATTTGCATTTTATAATTTTTGTTAATTAAATAATCATTCAAACAATAATTTATGGTAATCAGTGAAAAAGTACTAGGTATGGGTACTAGTACCTAGTACTTCAGTTAACTGTGGCAATAGAAAAATAATTAGTAATTTAAGTATTAATTTTATTTTGAATGTAATATGTAATTAAATACATTATTACTGCATCTAACAGGAAAAAAATAATTAACATAAAAAATATTTATTTGAAATTCCATCATGCAAGTATTTATATATGTGACCATCTTTCATGTTTGTCATTTTTAATGGAAAAAAATTGTCAAAAGTTTTGGGACATTATCCAACAAAAAATTATAATGAATGTTTTTACTAATATTTTGAATTACGGTGATTTATTAGATATAAAACTAATTGTCTGTGTAACAAATTAGACACAATTCTACTAAATATTTTGTATAGGAAAACAAATTAAAATTAATTCAAAAATGATGCGATTGATAATATAGCCAGTTATAGTCATTCGATTTCATTGAGATGTGTGAAAATTTGTTAAAATGAGATATCATGCAACTATAACTACTTATATATACATATATAGTATAAAAAAAGATATATCCTTAAGAAATCATGCATTATGTTATATAAAATTACAAAAAAATTAATAATCAAGATAGTTGTTTGATAAGTGCATCAGCACTTGAAAATAATTCGCATACGATGCATAAGACATAATGGGTGGATAGCTTGTTAGTTTTCTATATAACATATATACAGACTAAACTTTAAAGTCTATTAAGAAAGCGAGCAATTTTCCCATGCATCAAAATATATGCAAAAGCGTGTACATTAGCCGTTAATATGACGGGTTGCATCCATTATAATATCAGCTATACCTACAGCTAAATACATCAATTATAGAACGTTTATTATAATACACACACACACTAACATATTCAACTAACACAAATACATATACACTGAAACGTTACTCGGAGGTATAATCGAAAGCTCTATACCGGGGTAGTGCGTTTAATACATTGATCGTGTCAAAAAACCGACATGCAAATAATTCCACTGTACGATAATGGACCGGTAATAATGACCATTATCATCACTCACAGAAAACTAATAATGAACCATTAATATAACCAATTTATTTCATTATTATAATTCATTTCTTAGGCATATGACTCAGCTATTATTTGCCGAGACCCTCACAACTCTCCATATATTATACCATGATTTATTTACAGTGTTGTAAAAGTTGTATTATGCGGTTGTTGGTTGCATTACTGGTACTGATTTTTGAATGTGTAACAACTCAACTACCTGCCCGCAAAATCATTAGCATGAGAAACTGTGTTCTCTTGTTCAGTTTTATATATTCTTTGCTGTCCACAAGTTCAAAACAAAGTGTATTATGAGAGAATATCGGTCGATTTGCTGTGTTGAACCAAACATAATAACCACTATAGAAAGAGAGAGAAAAAAAAAGGGAAACCATAACATAAATTCCACACACATACAGTATTATCTATACCGCTAAGGTATATTATTGTTTTCCAAAGACATTATTTTAGTAAAACACAATTTTTTCGGTTCTGCTTAAAGGGGTTCGTTGTGTGATGCGCGCTCCCTTTTTTGATGTACACTTTTTGTTCTTTCTCCTAATTATTTAATATATAGTGTTTTACATGTCTTTCCATATATACAAGAGGACGAAATAAAAGAGCCGTTACTAATTATTAACGATGTCCGCAGGTGCATTTTGTCCCGACGATTTGTGGTTTTTACAAAAAAATTTTTTTGTTCAAAATAGGTGTCTTTTGTGTGTATATTTATATTATATTTAATACCGATAATATGAAGAAATATACATGGGATTTCTAATCGTTTTGCCTATATATACATATTACATGGTGAAAAATCATGTAAATATTTTTCTTAGAAGTCTCTTTGCAATTATATATATCTTTTGTCTCTGATGATGGCAAATGTTTTAGTACCCATCGGTTTAGTGTGTTATTACGCGGATGCCTCTAGATAAAAAAAAGTACCGTGAATATAATTATCCATTTTTATTATAGAAACTATTTATTTAATCACAACTCGGGGGGCAAAATAACGTATTACTTCAGAAAATTAATGTACCTACGTTTAAAATAATAAACGAGATGGTAAAATTGTAAATTTTTTTAAGTAATGAAAATAAACAAACTGTAATTATTATCATTTACTTTAATTATGAATTTTCGACTATATAACAAAGTTTTTTTTGTAAATATTTAAAAATGATTAAATCCTCTAGCGAAAGTGCTACATTATTTAATATGGTATACATAAAATATTGAAAAATCAGACGGTTTCCAAGAAATCACTGATCTATAAAGAAGAGCCAATAAAAAAGCAATGAAAAATCGTGATCGAGATCCAACTGTATGCCGCCTTACAGGTAAACAATAAATCAACCGACTAGGGATATGCAAAACATAAATATTTTAATTTGTAAAGAGGCGTTACAGGTGTATTATAACACGTCGGGAAAGAAATATTGTTCTGGTTGAATTTGTGGTAGTGCTAAGCGGATAGTGGACTCAAATATGTATAATTCCTACCATTTATAACTTACCTAATTACATTATAATTATTAATCTGTTTGAGAATGACTTGTATACATTATACGAGTATATTACAATTCCGTATTATGTTGCTATTACTAAGAAAGAAGAAAAAAGAACGAACTTTATATGCACAGATTTTATAATGCACCATCATGCAAAAGAACAGTCTCTTTCTCTCACAAAACGGAAAGTTGCATAATTATATTCGTTAATTTTACTTAAAAAGATTATTACGGCAGTTGGTCTTTAGATAACATTATTAAGTGTAGACTTGACTGTCATATGGTAGATCTATGAGATGATGCTAATTTTAAATGAATATAAAATAGCATAACGTAATTTAACTGATTTTTGTTGCTACAATACGTTGAAGGTATAAAAAATAAATAAATATTTCTATTCAGACATTTTAATTTGTTATGTATCAAAATAATTTTTCTAATAAATGAAATGATACTTTACACTTGATGACTCAAGAATATGGGAAATATGTATTCACAACAAAATGCAGAAATCATTAACTCGATAATTAAATTATATAGTTAAATTAAAGCTCCTTATTTGGTTTTCCATTAGTTTCCTTATTATGTAGTTCACATACATCAAAATGTAATCCAAGGTGAATTTTTAATTTTACACAGAAATATTGAAAAATTACAATTTTACAATTTCTTTTTATATAAAGTGTATACGTTATACGAGTAGGTAGGTATTATATAGATTTAATTAAGTATGTACTATAAGTATTATGTTTCATATAATATCCATATTTTTCAATTATTTCATAAAAATCGTTATAGGCAAAATGAATGACAACTTTCACATGACAATATTAAAAGTGAATAATATTTATACAACATTACCTATTAGTAGTCGCAATTTAAAAATGCCTCTTCGATTGTAAATGTCACAATTCTAACTAATATATAAATTATAGAAAAAGATAGGATTTTTCATTACCCTTCGTGAAAAGTAGAATAGATATACCTACATATAAAGAGGTACATATAAGCTCGGGTACAAGAATACAAAACGTTAAAAGAATTCGTACAGTGGCTCTCAAAATGTAGCACCGAAATAAATTGTTTAAAATGCAATCAATATATGGTCTAGTTGTGGTCTAAGTAGGTGCTTGTTGGAACCAAGCTATACCTAGTCTTTATTATTATAATAATATATATTTTAAATATAAAGTTTTAAGTTATTATTATAGGTTCTGTAACATTATTTTTAATTGTTTCACTGAAAGAGATTAATGTTATATTTTAAAATACGTTACCTAGATATTATGTTTTGAAAGTATTTTTCAAAAAATATTAAAAGGAATATTCATAGGAACATAGATAATTTTTTTATTATTATGTACTCTAATAAATGTATAATGTAGTTCTTTAAATTTATTTAAATAATAGGCAAATAATCATTTAAGACAAATGATTAAGAAATTTTTGAGAACTTCTTTAAGGGGAATGAACACTTGTGGGGGATGAACATGTAAACCCTTAAATCTAGAATTATATCATATTTACACTAATTTGACGAATTAGACCATGTTTTATATCTTACAACATTTGTTAGAAACACTATCCTTATTCATATATTGGTTTCAGAAAAGTAATAAATAATCTTTTACTTTTATTGCTGCAGAGGCATTTTTAAATTGCGACTACTATATGAGAACTTTTCAACTATATCACTTGAAATGGTTCAAATCCATTTACTAAATAGGTAAATGAAAACAAAATAAAACTAAATGAATGATTTTTTTAAATCTTCTATTATAAAGATATTATCTTTTTTTTACATAGTCATTAATTTATATATGCTCAAGATGCAAATTTAATTTCACAGAATAGTCATAACTTATCACAGATCGAAATTAACCTTCTGAACAATTAATTAGTGCAGTATATTATAAATGCATGTGCATTTGAAGTTAGAGTTTCTCATGTTTTATGTGGTTTTTTAGTGCTATCGTTAAATGCAATCAAAAGCAATTTGTACATTATACCTACATACATATGTAAGTTTAAAATTAATATTAGAATAATATTTACGTTACAGATGTAACAACTTCACCATCAAATACTACGGGCGAAAAGCAATATGGTAAGTGAAAATTTTTATACACACATTTTTTTGTCATAAAAAAGCAACCTTCCAAGAAATTTATCTTAAAAATACAAACTTTCTTTTTCATTACGGTCATCATTTCTATTATATAAAAAAATACCTATAAACTTCTTTAAAATTTTTATTTTTTTTTTTTAGTTTTTTAGCAAATATTCCTTTGCAAATTTTTATGTAAAATATACGGTTGTTGAAAGCAATAAAAACATATTTTGTAAAGTAATAAATCTAGCAATTTGTTTACCATACAAGGGTAATTTTGTGCTATTTATTTACCCTCTATAAATATCGTAAAGTGGCTATTGAACCGTTTGTGTGTGTGTATTTTTTTCACATTCCTTTACTAAATATTCAAACAGTTCAAAAAATGTCATAACCTCGGGGGGCTGATGTGTTGGTGTTTTATTGAAAGGGATCGCGTGATAAAGAAACCCTGGTGTCTTTGGGGGTAGCAACAGGTTTAAATGTGCTTTTTATAATATCGAATACATCATAGAACTTGTGTTCTTATATGTATGTGTATAGGGGAAGCACACCCCAACTACTGAAATTCTAGATAATATATCCTTACGAGAAGACATGATTTTCTAATATACTTTTGAAGTTGTTTAAATGCGACAAAAGTTCGACCTATAACTTAAACACCTACGCAGGTTCTGCAGGTGGTTGACTTGTACATAAATATAATATGTATGAATATAATGTAATTCTCATTACATATTTCAGCGAGCCAAGTGCAAAGCCCGGATTTACAAAAAAAAAAAAAAAAATAAATGAATAAACAACGATGATTAATGTTTGACGGACAACAGTTGAGTTTTCGGTAAAAGAAGTATATTTTGTGCATAACTTTATGCATATAAATAAATCTAATTATGGATATTTAAATATTCATATAAATATAAAGAACAAACACAAACTTACCTTTATATTTAAATTTAACGTAATTTTTAATAAGTTCTCTTATTTCCATATTTATAACGAGAAAAATGTTATTAACATAAATGAATTTAATTACTATATCTGTCATTTTATTACGTAGTATATAAGAATGAACTAGTTTAAGTTTAATTTATTGCATTGACATAATAGTTTATTTACATAATGCATGCATTTAAGATGTATTTTTTATTCTCGGTTAAGTTATTCCATTGATAGATATATAAAATTATTCAGTAAAAAGTGGGTGTTACTTACTATTTAAGCACACAATAATGACTGTGTAGTTTTTTAGAAATTAATTTTTTTCTGTCGTAAAAAACTTCCTTGATTTTGCCATCAAAATATATAGAAGAATGATACACACACCGCAAAACATACCAAAAATGAACGCTTTTTTTTGGCTTCTTTACCTGCACCCTAATGAGAAAAATCTTAAAAGATTTGTCTACCTGTATATGCCAAAATCGTCGAATATGGCGCCAATCTGAACAAATCTACTTTTCGAATCTACTTCACTAAACATTTCCTTTAGTGAAAAATACCACACATCGTAAAATATAAGAAATAATATACGAACCGAGCCAACAAAAAGCTTGTGATTTAGAAAATAATGTAAAACAATAGTTGATTTTCCTTATTTTGTGTATGTCAATCAAGAATGACATAAATTAAAGAACTTTTTCCTCAAACAAAGTCTTCATGTAATAACGAAACTCATTAATCATCGGACTTGAATAATAGACATTAATAATATCGTGTTATTCACTTTATATTTTCTTCGTTCATATATTTCCAACAACAGATTATGCTTACTTATTCATGTACAAATAAATAAAAACATCTCTCATATAATACTTGTTTTAAAATCTAAAGTGTATAGTTGCCTAAGTAAGCAAAATTGCCTACATTTGTTTGAAATGGTGTAACAAATTTAACCGGAAGGAAAACGTTATTACTTTCATATTAACAGTTAATTAACATCATGCAAAATGATAAACATCATTCACAATACAATTACCATGCTCAATTCTCTTTCAAGTAAATTCATTAATTTTCTTGATGATAGCAAAACGTAAAAAAATATTTTCTTTTTAATAAAACATAATAATAATCTTATACATTGTATATATTTTACATTAAAAGATTTATTGAATTATTTAATTTTTTTTTTTTTGTAAAATTTCGTATAATTAAAGTCAGGAAGCAGATGGTAAAAATTGAAGATCCAGTAGAAAAGGTACAAATTTATAAAACAAAAACATTAACATAGTACATATTTAATAAAATGTTTTTATAAACAAATTGCATCAATAAACGAATATTTCACATACTTTAAAAATTATATAATATTATCCATATTGTTTATACAAACATCTTCTTGATATGAATTTGAAAGTAATTATGGGGTTTAAGTTTTATTTGGCCTCTAAAAAATTGATTTGCCTATTGGGTTTCAAGGTATGCTTAAATCTCGGCTTAAATAAAATTCGATTTTTGATATCGCTTCTGATATACCATTATGAATAATAGATAATTACAGTCATATACAAAGAACATTAATTTTTGACTAGGTACATTATATACCTATGCATGATTACCACATATCCTTTACTATATAATGCTATTATGACATTAAAACTCATAAGGAAAGGACACAGAAAGTTTTAAGCAACAAATATAGAGAATATATAATTTGTGTTTTATGTATAACGCGGCATACCTATTATAAACAAATGTGGCCTGTATAATAGTTACATACGAATATAAAATACATATGGAAATTACAAACGAACAAGTTTTTTGCTGTAATTTACAAATGATAATTACAAACAAACAGATTTTATTTCATTCGAAATAATTCCCACGATCATTAAACTTAGTTAAACAATAATAATAATATTATATATGGTGAATATTATAAAAGTTAGATTATGTCAATAAATGTTTGAGTCAATTATACAAATGGTAAAAAAGAATAATTAATCGAAATGATAATTGATATTATTATTTATTAATATTTATTAAAATCTTTAATGAATATTATTCTAAGTACTTATAGTAATAATAATAATAATTTAAAATGATCAAGTATACATATATATACATATTAACCATTTTTAGAATGCAATTTATTTTACAATTAAAATTTCATTTAAAAGTGGTTATTTAATGCATTGTTGGACTTGTAATCTTATATTAATTATATTAAACTTGGTTTAATTAAGTACAGTGTATTCATTTTTATGGTTTTCTATATTTCGAATTATAGAAACAACGCATATTTTACGCATGAAAAATTACGTATCTATAATAGTCGTGACAGTTCATCTGGTCACTGTTTTTAATCACTTGCAGTTTTCGTGCGCCATTTCGCCACCAGAGGCACTAAATTTTGAAATTTTGGAGTATAGCTTTAATTTAAAATATTCTAATCATGTCAATAACAAACTTAAGAAAATTATGTACATAATGAGATTACATTCGAGTGACCAATTGGCATATACTTATACATCTTTTTAGAGGCTGGTTGTCGTGTTAAATTCTGTTAAAATTTTAATTGAGGATTATACCTAAAGTGACGAGTTGGCGTCTTTCCTATACCTACTTGTTTGATTCCTTGATTCAAGTCAGGCTCTAATTAAGGCAAATTGTCAAATCTATTCCTCAGAAATTCAAGAAATCTTACGAGACAAATTTTTTAAAAACTACAACTACAAATTCAATTCTGTTGACTAATTTGTCTTTCTTATACTAAAATTAATTAAGAAAAAGATGGATACCCGCCAAGGTCCTGTTACCCAAATTTTTCAGCATCCAACTATATAACCTATAACCCATAAATTAAAAAATTGTACAGTTTTTTCAACACATTTTCTGTGATAAAATAATTACAGGAAAACAACTTAGGTACATATTATATACATACTTATTGACTGAAAAATTATTATTAGTCAAGAAGCAGTATCAAAAAAAACTTTGGATTGTTTTTCAGGTTTCTGATTGTACATTAAACCAAATTAAACGAATATGTACATATATGTGCATGTGGAAAAAAGATGCGATTTTTTTTTGTATCATTAAAAAAGTCAAACCAAACATAATAATGAAAAGGTTGTTTATAAAATACATAGTTGTATGGGTGTGAAAAAATTGTCTCCCAATTTCGAAATAAAAACATACATTTCGCATACATAATTATCAGTTGTATAGTATCCTAAAACAATCATTATTTGTTGACCATCTTTATATAAAAATAATATTAATAACGAAATTATATCGTAATGTGGTAGCAACTATACATTTACAAAAGCAACTGGCCTTTTTTTAATTCAACTGCTCTTTCTTTGAATACACGCTGACCAGCTAATTTACGTTTCTAGACTTACCTGGGCTGGCGAAACCCCCCGATATATTTTAAAATGCATTAAGTCATATAGCAACAGGCAGCTGACTTCCAAAGAGGATGTATGGCATTATTATTATGTTATACAAAAGAAGGTGATAAAAAAATACAGATAATATATATATAAAAAAATGGCATTGGCTAAAATTTCATTCAGGCCCAATAATAGACAGCATAATACGTCAAAATTAAATTCAAAAAAAAGTAATTCATCATTTAAAGAAGTGCATCGATGTATAAATTAAAACAAAACAGTGTAATTAAATTTTCCACTTAATCTACATGATAATACATTTAAATTAGTAGAACAATTTTGCTTATTGTTGGTTAACTATCGAAATAAATTCAGTGATAAAATTGGTCTATTGTGGTTATGGTTTGAAGAGCACAGTCAAATATGTTTAACCACTGTAACAATATCTTGCTTTATATAAATATAAACAAAATTATTAAATTATAATGTTCTGGTAGTAGGTGTTACGGCATGATTGTCACATCTTCTGACATTAAAATCAAATTAACTTAATTTCCAAGTAAATTTTCTTTTTGTTATAAATTTTTATTACATCAGATACGCAAATTAACTCGCTAAGCAAATAAAATAATGATTCGCAGTATAAAAAAGAATGTTATAAAGTAAGAAAGAAAAAAGTGTAAGACAAAGACAAGTTCATTAAAAGTAATAAAAACTTTCACTTTATTAACATTTCATTATGTGTAATATGCGAATATGTATTTTGTATTATAAATGTTACATTTGATAGAATATTTGTTAATCCGTTATATGCCTACATGTTTTTTTCCAGTCCATTTTGCGAAAACGTAACAAATTTTTAACGGTCTATCTATAACCAACAATTATACTCCGGTACCACATTACCTACATTATAATTATAATTTTGTGAGGTTTACCTGACTATAAAAGTGGATCTTTTTTAATTACGGTTAGATTAAAATGAAATTTAACGATTAAGGAGATAATTAACGGTCACGAATCCCTCATTCATATAATAATTATTGTGTTTGAAGATATTTATAAACTTTGTAGAAATATTATAAAAAAGAACTAATTTTAATAACAAGAAAAATATAAATTAGAAATTATTCATGTTTTTTTTTTTGCTTAATAGGACACTTTATCTATAATTTTCGTAATAATAAATTTTAATTAGCAATCATAAAAGTGTATTTCAAAATTCCAATTTTCATTAAAAAAATGTCGAACATTATTACAGTTTTATATTTATTTTTCTAAAAAGTATTAATATTAAATTCAATACCATGCTGTTATTTTCACAAAATAATTAATTGCATAAAATGGAAATTACACTTTCTCTAATATTGATTAATGTAAATCTCGGTTTAATTGTAAATTCACTTTTTTTATTACTCAAATAAAATTTAATTCAACATTGTTAAAAATCTGCATTCAAACACAAAGAATACATATTTTTTTATAGTTTTGCAAACGTTATAGAGGATATTATTTATCCTTCTTCTGTATATATAGAAAAGAAAAGATGCACCTTTGTATGACATAATCGATTCTAGTTAAAGCCCACCAGAAAGATACACAAAAGCCGAATTATTAAAGACTAACTGAATATAATACGACATTTCCCGAAATTTAATGTAACACATGTTGAATTTCAAATTAAATTATAACAGTCTCAAGTAATTTCGATTGTTAGCGGACAAAATAAAAAAGAAAATAATACAACAACCGTCTAATTGAAACACTACAAAACTACCCCCTGTATTAAAAGGTTTTTGTCCGAATTTTAGTCGAGAATATAATTCTGACCTTATTGCCGGCTTACACATACACAAGTTTATGTATTACATTTGTACACAAACGCAATCAGAATTAATATTTCTCTTGGCGTTGATCGCATGACTAAGACGACGTTAAACCGGAAGTGCACCTGTGATTCGTTCACTTTTATTATAATACTGTCCGACCGACAATAATGTAATTAAAATGG
The DNA here is from genome assembly GCA_004796505.1 of Oryzaephilus surinamensis. Taxonomy (NCBI): domain Eukaryota; kingdom Metazoa; phylum Arthropoda; class Insecta; order Coleoptera; family Silvanidae; genus Oryzaephilus; species Oryzaephilus surinamensis. Next base: position 45,629 of record SSSI01009587.1, read on the forward strand.
ACACCAATTTGTGGGTATGAAATTGTCATGCATACTTTATCACGAAGAAATTGTTATATTAGGATGGTGTTTGTGATAATTTGTTGACATTTTACAGTAAATCATTGTATAAGATGTAAAGATTTCAGCTACATAATGAGCTTTGTGTGTTTTAAACTGGGCTTTAAATGTTTAAGTTCAGTTTTTGCTGTAACTGCTTATGGAATAAAATGTAGGCGTAAATTACATTAGTTAACCAGCCATGAGTCGCCGCCACTCTCAGCTAAACTCGTTGTTTGGTGACACTTTACGCTACTCTAAACATAACAACTTGTTTTATTTAGTTTAGAATAAAACATAATTTTTCCCTAATGTTTGTCTTACATGTTTTTTACCATCGAAATGGAAATAATTTATATTTATAACATACAAAAGAAAAATAATTAAGATTTCAAATTGCTTTTTATATATTATGACCTACAAGAGATCTGCATTTATCCAAATTATAGTAGCTGTCAGAAAAACATGAAAAATTAACCCACCCAGATAACAATTTAGGAAAACAGCTATTAAGCTGTAAATAACTATTTAATATTAACGTTTCGATGACTTTTATATAAACATAAATTTTTCAATATGAGCCATTTAATCAAACAATACACTACATTTCAAAAATATTGTTCTTAAGTTTATATTATTAGAAAATATTTTAATGGTATTTGGAAATAAAAAGACGTCCGGCCTTAAACAGGTAGCCTGCACTATGGTTGCATTTTCCGTTTTAGAAATATCATCAAAAATGATTGACGTATTAATAGATATACACAAGTTGAAATTATATTATTGTTAAAGAGGATAATTATTGTATTGAGGCAAAAATATGGATTTTGTGTGCGGGAAAAAAGGGATCTATTCTAAACTGTCAGGTCATTTTTGATTTATTTCTTAAATTGAATATTAAAAAATTATGACCCAGTTTATATTAGAAGAAAGCTTTTTTTATTATAATGCGTTTATTTATTTCGGAAGACGCATCAGACACAACAACAATAATAATAATAGAAAAGTTTGATGACATGTGATAAAAGTTTTTCCAAGTAGAAGAAGTATTGTACTAATAATAGTTCGCGACCACATTTAAGGGCCAGTATAAGGTCAAAGTAAAAGCGACATCGATTGTACCTTGATTTAGGTGAACGTCCATTATAAGTTCGAGGGGGTGGCGAAAGATTGGCGTCGCGGCGACTTCCACACACACATACTGCCGCCACCCATCGACCCGCTAACTACCCACAGAAATAAAGCTAGTAATTGAATTGTCTTGTTGGCGAGCTTACCGCACTACACACTTACAAGTGTGCTAGTGTAGATGCGAGTGAGAAGAAAAAAAGCCGCCTACTATTTAACTGTTCAGGGCCCCCAGTTACTTTATAGAAGTTGGTAATTGAATTTTACCCTTACATATATATTTACAACTCCATAAATTTCATTTCAATACAACACCATCAGAGAGAGAGCCAATTCGAGCTCATTTAATTGACGTTGACAATAGCGAATGTTTAAGTTATTGTATTAAGTGCTTGCTTAAGGCACTTATTTCTATTCCGAAATGATTATTATAATTTTTTTCTAATACGAGTATATACCTTTTTATACATTGAATACCTACCCCATTTGCAAACAATGCAGCCAATATTTAGCCGCACAATTTATCTTTTTTGCCATGTAACAAAAAACCCATACTTTTATCTAGTAAAAAAATAAAATTAGAAATATAATCCGAAATGGATATAAATTTAGTAACAAATGCGTGGGGTCAAAGAGGTGATAGTGTTTCTATTATTCGCAAATGGATATTCATTCCCCATATAAATGTAATCATTGATTCTCTCTGTACGTTATTTTTTGTGTGGGTTTTTTTTGGGGGTGATGCTATCTTTGTTGCACACGGTTTGAAATGATTGGCTGTTTAAAAAGTGCCCCAATGATAAGACCCTCTTCTGGTATTCGTCCGCAATCCAGTGAATTCCATTTCATTTTCAAATTGAAATTTGAAAATTCTCATATTGACCGCTTTGTGATATCGCATATTGCAGTTAAATTGGCATCAGAAGAGATTGGGGAAATTGGCTTTTACACAGGCTGTTTTTAAGCGTACAAACTTATAAATTCTATATGAATGGAAGTTGAAGTGTTTTTTCATCATATTTATTTTCTCTCTCTCTCTCTCAGTTTGTACGACATTCAATTTTTCTATATTGCAGAAGAAATACTTTATCCTCAAATTTGATCTACCTCAATATATTATCTTGATATAATTATTACCTATTTATATAATAAAGATAGTGAATGGAAGAATTATGCATATAATATGTATATATGGATCCGTTATGGTTTTTTGCTCATGCAAATCGTAAACGAGAATATCTTTTAACATTACTATATGCATAATTAATTTATTCGATTCTTCCAAGTAATACCATTAATTGTTTCTGTTCTTCAGTTCGACGTACGATAATGTAAGGTTTTCACTATATATGCAGAAATTACTATATACTTATTATAAATAGGCTTGATGAATTTATTATACGTGACGTTGTATGCCGTTACTTCTGCATATTGCACATAATACATATTTTATACTCTAATTTTTAAAAATCAATTAACTCATTTATATGACATAAAAATTGCACCATATAAATAATCAGTATATACATATAGGAGAATTTTATGATTATAGTGTGTATATCTGTTGAATATATCGAACTCATCGCGATAAAACATATGTATATTATAAATAAAAACTAATATTTATCTGTGAAGATGATTTTATTACGGGGTCGGCACCGTATTGTCGGCAGGGGGCGCTCTAATCATTAGTCCGGTTAGCTCACTTGTATATCAGCAGGTAGACCATCTCAATATATATATATTTTCAACATTTAATTGATGAGTGGTATGCCTTTGTGGTGCCTTGTTTAGCCCGAATGGAGTACTATACAACCGAATGTCTTTCAACAGTATTATATTATTTTATTTTAAAATCTGTATAATATGTTTGTTGAAAATTGACAATCCTACAAACTTCCTATATATAATATATTTAATCTATAGAAAAATAAAAGCGGAAACTTGTGCCATTATTTCAATAGTCTTTTATTATTTTCTTATATATTTGCTCGCATGTGGAACTATATTGAATGTAATTTGCAATATATCAGTCTATTGAATAAAAGTGGCAGAAGTATACTGTGCGCAATAAAATTATATACTTATAATAAAAATGTTGCATACAGAAATTATAAATTTAAATATTGCACTAGCATATTATTCATCTCTCAGCATCGTCATCAGAGGTATCTCGTGTTTGTGAGCTATAAAATAAGAGTAATATTTATCAAAGTCCACTATTTAATCAGCATGCTTTGGTAATTTAGTTTACATTTAACATTGGTATACAAATGAAATATTGTACAATCAGGACCATAGTATGTAGATATAACTAAGTTGTTAGAAAATCATAAAATGTTGCAATTGGAACGTCGTAAATTTAATTTTATATATATGTATAGGTATATATGTGCTCTTTGCAAATATATATCAATTATCCAACTAGTTTTTTTTTATTCAAATTGAAGGCCATGAAAAATTGTCCACGTTTTATATTGCTCACTTAAACACTTTTATTTAATATATTAAAAAACTAGTAAAATAGTTTAAGCTAGTCGAATCGCCCTGTATAGTAAATTATTACCGATTTGCATGTGCATGTTATAAAATGATTCAGACGCATACTATTAAAATCGCATGTTTCTGTAACTAAGTAGCTGCCTATATATGAAAAGATGTGCATATGATTTTCCAGACTGACGGCTTCATATTATCCTTTTACATATCAACATTTAATACGTTCAATGCATATATAACTATGTATATGCAGTTTATTTATTTCGCGTAGTAAATACTTATTTATAATTTGTTAACTGTCAAAGTTTCGTAACAGACACGAAAGTCACGCGAAAATTGCACTATATAATTGAAAATGAAAAACTGCTTATCGTAACACCAGCATCTTAGAAAATGTTAATATTAATTATTGTTATAAACTATTAACTTATACTGTAAATATAACTATATAATTCAACTAATTCAAGTAAAGTAACAATCCAAGAGTCAAGTGTGCTAATTTTATGAAATGTTATAATTATTTCCTTTAAGAAAATATTAATTGGAAAATTTGTATATTGGCTGACACAAAAATGTATTAGCAAATTGAGTTGGTAAAATTTATTCAACTGGTTTTGATCTCATGCTATGCTAATTGTGTGTTAGTTTTACAACGATTTTGATTCCAATACTACATCAGAACATGCAATATGATTAATATGTTGTTCCTTTTCGATTGCTTTGTACTCTACCGACATTAACTTTTCACTGGAATGATTCTTAAGTCAAATTAGTTTAAGACAAATTATTGAATGTTTGCTTGTATGTATACATTTTGTAACAATCGCCTGTTTTTTTTTAATATATATAGTCAGATGATAAAATACCAATGCACATAACAATTTAACATCAAATTTAAATCAATTAATTTCGTTTACGTTCAAGTTCAGATTCTAATTTCCCACATTGTTTTATTATTTATATTTATTTATCTTTTTTTTTTATTATGATTTTTTCATTGGTGAACAATAATCTCGCTTTCTCTGTATTACAACTTGCCGACATATATTGATTGCTTAAATTATATTTTATACGTTATTATATAATTAATTGTTTTGGTTTTTGTTCAAGAAGTTCATTAACTCTGAATCACGAAGAGATTTATTGATTTGGTAAAAGTATTTTATTTATCATATTCTGATTTAGTATTCTGATCTATGCGTGCTTAGTATGATTAAAAATCTAGTTTGTTGTAATATATTTAATCGTTTATAATAGTGCTATTTTATAACTATTTGCATACTATAAAATCTATTAAATTTATCTTAAACATTTCAGAGCTGTATAATTAACGTAAAAAGTTCCCATATCTAGATGAGCCCACTTAATAGTGGATAATAGTGTTTCTGTACATACCTATATTATAAATAATTTTTTTTTATTTCGCTTTAGTATTTCATTGGATACAAATGTACATCACGAAACTCTAATTATATTTCATTGCTATTGGCTGACTGGCTGATATTACAATAACATATATATATATAAGTACACCACCTACAAAACATCTGCAATATATGCCTTATTTTACATTGTATGCACTTTTTGTAATAATATAGCAAAGTGGTTGGACGAACAAATATTGTAATTATTTGCCAAACCGAAAATTATGAAAAAAAAATATGGCTGATGAGTATATAGAAAAGAGAAATTATACGATACTTGATGAATACTATATATTTATATAAAAGAATCATATACATACTAGTATTTTACGTTTGTAATAAAGTCTTGTGTATTTCAATATGTATGAAATTAAAAAATTATACCTTTACATAAAATATAAGCATTGTTGGATATACACGCATTCATTAAACTTTTAATACAATTTTGTAAAGTTATTAACTGTGTTGGTATACCAGAAAATTATCTTAAAAACATTTAAAACATTTATAATATTTTATAATTATTTTAATGCGTATACTATTAGATTCGCAATCGGTGAGAATATTGCTAATAATATAAAACTTTTCATTTTAAATGTACAAGTTGATTTTGTTAAATAAGCAAAGGGGAATATTTAAATGATTGAGCCTTTTTCAAAAGTGTAACGTATTTTATTAAAAATTAATCTTATTCCTTAAAAATCGTTAGAAAATTAGATATATTTACTCGTATATAGTATTATATAATAGAAGTCTAAAAGATTCAAAAAGTCGTTACAAAATATCATAATTCTTCCTCCTGAAATTCGCTAAAAAGTCGTTAATAATGTTTAACGGTTTTAAACGTTTCTGATGATGGAAAAGACACAATGTAACTAGTAAATTCAACTGAAATTTTTTTGGAATCTCATGAGGTGTCGTGTTTTTAACGGACAAAATCGTTTTAATACAATATACCTATAACCGATTAGTGCGAAACTGCTTAAAAAATTCCATTTTTCACTTATAGGTCTTTTTATTATTCGAAAATCTAACTGAAATTCTGTCCCCTTCTCACACCTTCCACATATCTTCTTTGGACAATATAAAAAAATTATATGAATCAGTTAAAATCGTAACTGACACAAAATCTTTTTTTCAGGAAAAAATCCCACCATTATTCTATACATTTTTATAAATTGCCGAAATAATGGATGCATTTTTAAAGGTTTAAGGGAAATTCAACCATTTTTAGTATGAAACCCTTGAGAAATTCCGTTGCACAGCAAATTTTTTTTATGAAAAAGCAGATTTTTTTACGTATATAATAAAAGAGAAGATTTAGGTCAAAATCATCAGATTTCCCCTAATATTCGTTTTTTAGGGTAAAGTGCGTTCTTTTATTCAAAGCTCACCGTTTTTACCTACTTGTCACATTGATGTGGTTCTAAAAATGGGGTGAGAAACGGCGTTTTTTTCTAAAAAAAAGTAAATAAAAAGACTACCCAATGTGAATTTTAATTTGCTATATTCTTACCCAAAACTGAATAACGTGGGAACACGATTACAAAGTAAATTCGTTGTTTTTCTATTTGTGCATTTGAAATACATAATATATAATATTATTGTGCTTATTATTAGATTTATACATTTTTTATGTATGAATTGATTTTAATGAAAATGCACAAATTCTAAATATGGTAGCAATTAATATTTATGATCCCTTTTATAAAAATGTATTTATGACTTGTATTCGTAAAAGCATTTGTAAAATTTTACATAAACTAACAATAAAACTTGAACATTTACAGGCAGTCGATAATTGAATGCACAACATCGACTTGATGAATGTTGAAAATCTTGTTTTCCATCAATAGATTATAAAATGTAATAGTAAAAAAATTATGGCTCGATAGATAATATATATATATAATTTAGCCACAAACCATTACAGACGTCCATTTGTGGTTTTGTTTCAATAAATCTGTTTTTAAATTGCATGAATAATATAAAGATTATTATAATTATATTATAAATATTGATTATGTAGAACGATTTTAATTTTTTTCGCCCTTTTCAGGTTAATTTCATTTTAATATATTGCAATAATTGCAACATAATACTAGTTACTAATTCATGGAACCATTTTAAATCGACATGTAATTGAAACCGTTTTTTTGAGGTCTTTAAATTATGCAAAATCTATTTCTATTGGTTAGGGTGGTCCAATAGAATGAATAAAAAATACTATATTTTTTACACAATAGCTTCTGAAACCTTTGCTTCTTTTGGGTGTGTTTGAACACGCGATTTTTAAAAAGGGTTCGTCTATACATATATATGCGGAGTACACAAAGGCAAATAAAAAAAATCTGTTACTCTTTTTTTAATAGCAGCATATACATATATATATATATATATATATATGTATAGAGAAGAATAGCACAAACACACGAGCTATGCACACTTTAAGCATTTGTCATGTTCTCTAAATAATGTAGAGACATTTTTCAAACAACCGGCATTTTATAATATATCCCTTCACTGTCGTCATAAAGATCCATTTTTAAATTATAAATGGTTGTTTCCCAACGAATTTTATTATAATTTTATATTGCCATAAATAATATGAAACTTTAATAAATACGTTAAAATGAGGGAATTGATTCGTGCAAACAATTTTGATTGTTATCTGTTTTTATTAAACTGTGGCAAATGTTTAATAATAATAAGAAAAATGCATGGCAAGTGTCTGCACATGCACAGAAAGTGAAATCGCCAAAAAAATCTTTGAACAATAATGCATTTTTTCATTGTTCACCTTTCGTCATAAAATCCTTTTCTTCAACGTTTCTTTTCCTTCTTTAAATCCAAATAATGTATCAGATCAAATTCCTTGGACCATTTTTCTTTTCTTCCGTTAGGCAGTCATCAACATAACAATAAAAAATATTATTTCAGGTTATAGCTTTTAAGACATCACTATATATATTGTAAGGATATGTTGTATAAGAAAATCTGACACTCGGCACGAATCAAGTTTTTTATACCCTCACCTAGACCTGGGGTATAAAATTTTCGCTTTTAGCTTATTTACTCAATTTTTTACATTTAGTACATGTTTGTACCAATATATCCAATAATGTACCACACAGCTGATGTGTGCAAAATCTGTGTGATACAGTGATGAGGAGCAGGGGTGTCCGGGCGAGGGTTACATTCGCTATTAAGGGTTGCAACCCCAGGTATATGTGTGTATACACAGGCGTTCATTCACAATAGAACCACATGCTTTGAAAGGAGTAAAAAATAAGGTAAATAAAACCATTGTAACGGCATGTGGCAAATCGTACTGTATACATATATACATGTATATATGTGTATGTATGGCCTTATACGTTGATGTTTCAAGTACAACAACAAACTACTACAGTACTTACTACATGTATTCTCTTTTTCTTTGACAACAGTTGTTGTTTAACTGCAATCAGACTAATAATAATGTTTAAAGTTTTTGATATCGTTACATTTCAGCATTAGATATGTCTGGAAATGTTCCTCTTTCCCAGAATACAAAGTTTTCAACAAATTTAATTATATAATTTATATTTTATTACTAAATCATGCAAAAGCAAAATCTATTGAATATAGAAAATGAATATTAATTCACATTATGGAAAAATATGCCATCAAATTTCCGTAATAATGTGCCGAACACGTAGAAGTAATAATTTTAGTTATTTTTACAACAAAATATATAAAGTTGAATATTAAAAGTTTTTTGATGCAAAATTTTGTTAACTTGCATATTTCGATACGGATAATTACCAAACGTTATGCTTTAATACCATGCAATAACAAATTAAAATAAAGAATGTACATTATTTAAATAATAAATTCTTTAATTAATACTATAAACAGATCTGATGTCAATTTTAATTATCTTTTTTGAACATCTGGTTAAGCATGAGTGAATTTCGTCTACCATTTCAGGAATCTGCGACCTGTTCGCGGCCACAGAACCATTATCGTGGGGGCTATAGTATTAGAGTTGAAACCTCCAAGTCAAAGGTGAAGCGTTGGAGGGTGCCCGCCATCATCATTTTTTCGCCGTATGCAGATTGTAAAGGGGTAGTTTTAGAATAGCGCAAGCGCATCCCGCCCATATCTCTATCGATATTATGTAAAAGTTGAAACGCGTGCGCGACCTAACACGTTTTACATGTACATTTTTATGAACACACACACACATCCCTTAGCATTTGGCACTCGAAATATATATAAGATTTCAACCCTTATTCAAAAAGGGGTAGCCAATAGCAACGCGTGCTAAACGGGTGCCTTCCTGGTTTTTTTCTTCTGCTGATATTCGATCATATATGGTTTGTTTTCCTTATTTGTTCGTCTTTCTATATGTTATGTGTGTTTGGCGTCCGGTGTGAGCTACTTCCGCCTTTTTACTCTCTATATGATGCATTCACCCTTCGCCTTAAGCCTGACAATTATATTAAAAGATTGCTTTCTAAAGTGTACCCTTTAAGTATATGGGTGCATCGAACATATCATTTACTTTCGATTTTCTATAATAGAGCTTTTTGACAAACATGAATTGTAAATGCAAAAAAAAATCTGGTAGGTAGCAATATACCTAATATACAATTTCATGGAGAAAATGCTGAGTCTCGTTATTTATTATTCGATAAATAAATTTATTCTAACATAGTTCAGTAGTTCAATGTCTTTTTATACAAGTTCCATTACTTTATCTCAGAATAATATATTCACACACACACACATGCATACACACCTGATGTGGATGCATAAGTTAATTTCTAATTAAATATCTATATATACTTAGATGTCTAATTACTGATAAATGTTTGTGGGCGTTTTTGAATATTATTTATTTCATTCAATAGGTATTATCTACCATTCTCATACCACCATATATAACTTATTTATTATAATACAAAATTAATTCTATTATAATATACATATTTAAAAAATATTCATCTATATGCTTTAATAAGTTTTTGATTAATTACTTCATTGAATTAATTTTCTACTCAACTCTCGCATATCTTATAATAAACATATCATATTTTTGTATTAATCAATTATATCCAGTTAGAAAGTGTAATTGATTAATTACGATTATATCATCGACTAGATGTGTGTGTTGAACTTTTTTTTGTTCTTTTTTGGATATGCAGGCGAATTTGGAACATAAAACAAAATGCCAAAATGTGTATGTAAACACAACAAGTCGACAATCCCTTACGGAGTCCCTAGTTTTCCTGTGATGCACACATTATACACACATACTGATTTGCTCATGGGTTATGTGTCTGTCCATGTCCATCCATTGACATGAAAAACATGAGAAAAAAGAAGGCCGCAATTTACTTAGAGGTCCCCGGAATCAAATTGTGAATCTTCAAAAGAATAGCCCACCCCCAACATCAGCACCCACCACACACTGCCCTACAACTACTTTCATACTACACCATCCAAAATGCCCCTATTTCACTTTTATTTAACTCGGTTTTATCTCTCTAAATCACATAGCCGTTGGTTGTTGAATCTTGACTACTTTAACTTTCAGGAAATGGAAGATTAAAGTCTGAAAGGGCTGGATTTCCACCATTACATCCGACGATTATTATCAGTTCGACTATTGTGGTGATTATTTGAATAAAAAAAGCGAAAATGTTGAGATTGAAATTGCAAAAGAAAGAAATACGTGGTCGGTCATAAAACTGAAATTTACATTCATGGAATGTTACAGAAAAGGTTCCAAATAGTATATATATATTTGTCGAACTGACAATAATAAATTCTTGTAATTTTGTTTGGCCAGATAAATAGCCAGTACCTAAAGTATATATTAGACGGTAATTATCGTTTAAATATTTTATTTTATTCATTTAGTTTGTGTTTTTTTGAAAATATGTCCATATATAAACAAAATTTTTCGTTTTCTATACAGAAACTATGAAAAAACCATAAACACATGAAAGCTATTATTACCAAAATAATAATCCCGTGCAGCTACCGCGTTGAATATATATTTCTTTGAAACAATTATATCAACTAAGAAAAAAATATTAAAACGAGATCATATTTAACCTTGGGCATGTAGAAAACATAAATTATACATATATATATACTAATAATATTATGATGTTTTAAACTCATGTGGTCTTCATCTCTGAGAAATTTCTTATTTTTATACAAACTACGTACCTATATATTTTTATATCTGAAATTATAAAGGTTAAAGATCCCAAATAATAGTAAAAATGTTGGTCCAGCAGTGTTGTGGCTGGAAGCTGCTTGTGAGAAGCTGGAGACGACGGGCTGCAGGGGGGATATTGATTAGTGCGACCCTAGTTAGCGCGCCCAGTTTTCCATCCTTCACGAACACACAAACACACACGAACACAAACGTACACCCCAAATAAATGTCGGAGAATCAGCATAGGCCCCCAAATACTCATTTATTTACCTTGGACATTACTGCTGGAATAATACATGGGGAGCTTCGGCTTTGTTTCACCCTGGACAAGGGCGATTTTCGCAAACATATTCACGATTTATTTCCTATTCTTGTGGAAAACTTATAATAACGTCTTATTTCTCAATAATAATGTTCTTCAAAACTAAAGTTAGTTTTCTTTTTGCTATTACAGGAAAATTATGGGTAGCTGAACCTGAAATGACATGGCGACAAGAAATGCCAGTTCCTTCAAGTGAAGAATCTAAAATAGCATTACAAACTAGACTAGAACTATCACCGAGTAAGTATATTACGTTATTTATATAAAATATTTTCTATTCGAAATAAAATATATTTATATATTTGTTAGAAGACCGATTCGATTTTGTAACATCATCGATTTCAGAGAAATGTGTACCCCATTGACAGATTATTACAAGTAAAATCCCTCAAATTTGCTGACTCACCCCTTCTAGTTAACGTCACATGTTGCTCTTAGCTTTGTCATCAAATATCGTCAATCTAACAGCAAAATATATGACTTTATACATTCATTATAATAAAAATGATATGAAAAATGAAGTGAGTAATTGTTCGATATTTCGGGGGCAAAGGCAGCATTTCATTTAAAAGACAATAATGTACATAAAATAGTCGAATCCCTTTTTTTAAAAAGGACCTCAAAACTGGGGTGGTGAAACAGTAAATCTTTATCGAATTCTCACGTCTGGCCGACTCCATTTGTCCCTCCATTTCAGATTGCCCTTGTTGTCGCGCGACTTGTGCGCCCACCTCCGCAGCTGGAGACTTTCTCTTATTTAAATTGAATTATACTCGACTTGAAAGGTTCCGTATTCTTTTCAAAAAGTGACCCAATACACTTTATTTGTGATTGTCACTGTTTCAATGTTTTATTCGATTCCAAATTTAATATTATCTCTTATATTTTGTCGAAAGTTTCTTAAAAGGGTAAATAACCCCTTTTATACAATTAATCAAGTCAATAAAAAAAAGTCGTAAACTATTTCAAATTGTTGATGTTTATTAATTTTGTATGTAGTAAAGAATAAATGAAGTCAAAGCGATAGATATCGACTTGGACACCATCTAACAAATTTTTATCATATTTGATATATTCTTATCAGTAAAATAGTTTTACTTGTTGCATAAAATAAATGATATGTTTTTTATTTTTAAAGAATTTTACAACATATACCTACTTGTGGTTTGCTTTTTTTTTTGGAATGTTGGAAGAAAAATTAAAACAAATAATCCATAAATATGTACAAACATAATATTTCAAACAGTAGTCAGTTTTTTTGTTTTGAGTTTAAAAACATATACAACATTCTCATCTAAAATAAGTCAATAAATTTCTCTCTCTTGGAAAATATGTACATTTACAATTTATGTATAATATGCCTGATATTCGTTAATAAATTCAATAAATAACATATCATAAATGTCGAACAGCGAATGTGTAAACGTAAATTGTTCCATCCCCATTCCATAATTAAAAGGTTCAACCCTAACCACTCCCTTTCGCCAACTGTCCTTTTTCCCTAATGCATAAACAATCTCGCAGACGTCTAGTTTTATTGACTAATAGAAAATTGAAATTGGAAAAATGCAAACTGGTGCATTGTATTTCCGTTATTTCAATTCCGGGAATATGGAATTACTTATAAACTCAACAAAACAGAAAATATGTAATACGTACTTATTGTATGTTGTAATTATCGAGAATATATTTAATACAAAAGTGCTTATTTTAATTACTGTTTCATTAGAAGATAATATATTATTTAATATTTAATTGAAAACGTAGAAAACATTTTTTTATTATACAGTACGATTACAAATACAAAGTTTATTATAAGTATTAGGTATACAATACAGGATATCAATTCTACGAGAGGGCAGATTTCAGTTTGCAATATATTGCTATCATAAAGTCATGCATTTATAAATATAATTTCCAAGTTTTATGGAAACCATCAATATCGGAAAGATGTATTCTGAAAAAATTCGTCAAATCTTGATTAAATATCAATTTGGAACTGGATTTATGCTAGTGCGAATTTCTAAGAATAATACAAAATTGATAACAAAATTGAATATGTATTTATTTTCGAGTATTTACATAATCACATACATACGTATATATGTATTAGGTATTCGTATGTAAAGTAAATTCAAAATTTTCATGTAATTTTTCAAACTGAGTTTAATTTGTACTAGAAATATTATCCATATTAGTAGAAAATTGAATTGATATTTATATTATTTTGCAAAAAATAATTCAATGGCTCATTGTTAATTAAATTAATGTACTAAATATAATATCATAAATTTTATTGTAAAAACCATTGTATTGAATTAGTGATAGTTAAAATAAAAGTTTATAAAGAAATGTAGGTGTCACATTTCTTTTATTAATTAATAATTACTAAGAAATTTGTTCCAATTTTGTTATTTGAAAATTTATTAGAACATATGAAAATTAACATTGATCAAAATATACACAACAATTAATAATAGCCTAGTATAACAATTTTTAGTAAAAATAATTCCATACTAATCGTACATACTCATTAGTTCATTACTATTTAAAATAGCTAATTTTACCATTTTAAAATGTAACGTAAGTATACGTAACTTTATAACTTTATCAACATAAATTTGGCCAAAGTGATGAAAGTGAGTAAACATTTTTTTATATGTACATACGAGTATATAAATTCACATACCTATAATATTTTAGAACTTTAGACCATATAAAAGTACTTTAATCCAATTTACCATCTGTTTAGATTATTTAATTTTATGTAAAGTGTATAAAAAAAATAGATAACCTACTTTTTATAAACACAAATACACTTTATATTAAATAAATAGTAAAACTAAGCTATGTAATCATTATCTGTAAATTTGCAACAGACTATAACAAAAATTATATAATAATTATTCTGAAATAAACGAATAATATAACCGCCATCGACAATTCCGATATATAAATTTTTTCTAAAACTGATGGATGATTGACGGCCGGATAATAATTATTAAATTATTATGCAATGTCTTTAAGGACCTTGTAGCCTCTTCTATTTATGTATATCTATATGTAGTCGCCATTCGATGGACATAGAATTTATGATGGCAAATATGTCGTCCATCTAAGTCATATTCAGTTACATGTGCTACTCATCTAGTCAATATATGTTTTATGGAATGTATAACCTGCTAGGGCCGTATATCAATAGGGACTATCATAGCAAGGTGCCGCCGTCCGGCCTGGTCATTTCAGGCAACGCCAACGATATTCTGATCCCCAAAAGACTCCCTCTGTTATATATGACCTCACTACATACTACTTATAGGAACATATATAGGACCCCACATTTTCTGTCACTGTATGTGTAAAACTACATACATATATATACCACGTACAACACAAATATTCCTCATATTTTGATGTAAAACATACCCGTACATAAAAAATTGGCAATTTTTTCGTTTTATGTATAGTTCTTACTTTTGTATATACAGGGTGGTTAGGAATATGACGTCGGAATATTTTACAGGGTTATTCCTAGATAGGCTTCATAAACCTTAGTCCGAAAATTATTGGTTTTCGAGATACAGCGTGTTAAAGTTTCTGTTTTTTGAAATATTTAACACCCAGTGTATCTCGAAAATGGTGCCATTTCTGGAAGATATTCATATACGATTAAAATAACACAAAGATTTATCTCTTGAGGTTCTGGGACATACTTTTTAACTATCCTGCATCTATCTATATACATATATAATTCATAAATGGATTTGATTTATAATACGTTTTCAGTTTTTTGAATTTTTCTCGAAAATGATACATTTAAACTAAAAATTTCAAGTTATATAAAAGATTCCTGCTTAAATTTTCTATCAAATGAGCCTAATGAAAATATATCTAAAGAAGGTAAAAATTAAAGTTCTTAGGGTATGTTTCCACCCCTTGACCCCTTCATTAAAACTATTAGAAGGTGGCCAATTTTTTCAAAATTTCGAACGAAACTTTGTTGAAATTACCTACATTTAAATTCATTTTCTTATATATTTACAGTATATTTTGAAATATTAAAGAAAAACCTTAATTTCTTAAAATATTTCACATTCTGTATTATCATCTCAAAATCGAATAATTTTCGGATTAAAATAAATGTTTATTAAGACCTATGATTTTAGAATTAATTAAGTCAGGACTCAGGAATAATCCTGTAAAATACATTGACACATTATTCTGCAACAGCCTGTATATAAATATAAAGTTTTTCCACAAATTCTTAATAATATATTATTTATGTATATTTCATAAATTTACCCTAATTTTGGTTCGTTTTAAAATTGATTTTTCTGTTTTTTTTTTAACAGGTGTAAATAACTTACACAACAACACGTTTATACTCGTATATACATGTCATTATAAAAAACCCTACGGTTAATAGGTATTCACATATAATAGTAACACTTGTTACATCTTGCATAACATATTAGGGTTGAAAGTTTCTACCCTGTAGATCTCACGTGTCGTATTATTATCTGTGTGCATATACCTATATGTATACTATATAGTGATTTACCTTTTAGTAAATATTCATGAAGTTCGATTATTTGATAACCATCACACCTCGTTTAATATATTTAGAAAAGGGGTGAATTTAAATAATGGGGATCCCTACCTGTTTGAATCGTCAACGCGTGTCAACTAGCGGTAAGCCTTTTGGGACTAGAGTTAAGTGTTTCAAATCCCCATACGAAAATACTTTAAATTCCTTTTCAACTTCCTGTATAAATATAAAATACTTCCTAATTTACATGTTTTCTAGAATACCGTATCAATGGGGTATTTTATATGTTTTTAAAAATAAATGGATTTAAAATACCTAATCAATATTTACTTAAATTTTTGTAAATTCTATGAAACTATTCATTTTATCAATTGAAATTACTCATTTTAATATATAACTGACTGATTCACAAAATGCGACTCAATCTTTCGTACTGATCTCAATATTTAAAATAATAATAAAATAATCCACTTTAATTTTCATAAGTAATAAACAATTTTAAGATCAAAGTCAACTAGACAGACAAAGATACTTGTAAAAGATGGAAAAACCAATTTGTATAATCTATCATTTGAAATTTATTAACAATTTTTGTCAAACACGTGTACCTGTACGTTAATTAATATAAATGAATTATTCCCTATAAATATGACTGTTTTAATAAAACTAAGTACCGAAAATAAGTATTTATAAAAACAAAAATATTATCGTTGTTTGATTATCATTCATATAAATAGATTGATTATCAATTTTAAATAAAACAAAAAATATTTATTTACACCCAAAAATCACCTTTACGAATTTCGTAATTGCTGTGTAAATTAAATCGTGAATTCAGTTTTATCTGGTAAAAATTATTATATTATATTCCATAATATATTATATCATTATTGTTATATTTTTTTCAAACTAGAACATTCAAAAACCAATATTATAATAAAAATAGACATAGATAAATCCTATCATATTTTCAAATTTATTGCTATAATTAAAAATGAAAAGTGAAATAATAAAAGTCGTTGTAAAAATTAAATACGAATGATTTTAACTCACTTTATGAACTATAAATTGGATGACTTAAAACGCTTCAAAGTTCCACTATATCAATCCACTCTGAATGTCCATCTAACAATTTTGCATCAGACTGAAAATTTTATTCAGAATAAAACATTTCTTTGAGGATACCGGAGACCGATTTAGCCATAGTAAAGAGTTTTAAAAAAACAGATCGAATACTTTGAATTCTACCAAAGTTGAAGGACTGCATAAGAAAGTATTATACAAACAATGCAAAGCAAAGAATAGACTTTGTTGGACGTTTTTTTCTTCTTATTCTAGACTACTAGAGGGTAGATGCCCCTTTAGCATTTAAAGTGATTTTAAATGAATTGATTTACATTTTGACTACATTATTTCGATTCCCATATAATTTTGTTTTTTTGCAAAATCATCCATGTCATAAAATTGGACAATGATTATTAGATACTTTAGTAAAAGTTTTTCCATTTAAACATTCACGTAGTCAAATATACATACTTATCTTGTATACTGATATAATTTATTAATGTATGTCACCTTAAAAATAATCATTTAATGATATTGACATATTTATATAATAAAATGTATATATGTATATAAATTTGTGCCATAATATAAAGAAAATAAATAAAAAAATAATCTTAAAATGAAATAACAATTTAAATACATGTTAAATGTTTTCAATTGATAACAGGTGTATACAGTATTTATTGTTAAATAAATAAAAGTGTCTTATTGAATACAGATAAATTTATTTGTATTGAATATCCATTTCAACATTTTTTTCTCATGAAAATTATAGGCTTATATTTTTATTGTGGATGGATGAGAATTTTACAACATTATTAAAACGTATTATATCTACGTAATTATTGTTTAAGGAAATTTTATTATTCATCAGAATTAAATATATTAATAGGTATTTTTATCATTTTAAATATCCGCTGATAATAAAATTTAGACATTGTTATCTAATTATTATCACTTGTAAAGGCGTTAATATTAATTTTTACAAATTTTTGGAACAACTCACCCCTTTCTTATATAGATTTTCTTTTCTCTTTGATATATACGAGTAGAAGTGAGGAAAATGTATTATATATCAGTATTAATAACTGTCAATTTATCAAAAAGACATTAAAGCTTTCATAAAAGCACAAAATGTGGAACTTTCAAACATTAATTAATTTAATTAGTAAAGTTTTAGACATTTACTGAACTCTTCTACGTTATTTACTGCTTCAATATTAGATTATATATTTAATTCCTTCATAACTCGAAAATACAGAGGATATAATTTAATAAAGTTGTAGTATACTTATCTAAATCAAAAAAAAAGAAAGAAAAAACACAGAAAATAAAAGAATCGCTCATTTTCTGTTAAACGTATAATTCCATTATTTCTTAAAAAAATGATTTGGGCATATTTTAACAATTTAACAAGCTGTAATTGTAAGAACAGTTGATGGGGCACAATTTTAAGTATATTTACACAGTATATCAATAAGGGTGTATTACAGGAGGGTGCAGCTGACCATATACGTTACCCCATGGAATTGCAAAATGTATTTATTCCCTTAAACTAGCCAGAACTTTAGTATTGAGTACACCCACGTACATATAATATGTTGAATTTTTACCTAAAACAGAATATAAAATTTGTTTCCTTCCAATGCATACTATATGATGTCCTGTAGTGGTTTTTTTTGGTAAACTGCGGTGCGTTTCACACACACTGAAACGGTCAGCTTTACTATTGAAATTTGCTTTTGCCTTAACAGACCACTTTGATATGTATTGAATTGCATTTTAAAACAGTTTACCAAATAAAAGGCTGTTTCATATACCAGAGTTAAAAAAAATTGCAAAATTAATCTATTTTTATATTCTAGTTTGTTTTTTTTAAATCTATGATATAGATTGTTCTATTTATTATGACGAAAATAAAAATTCCATATCATCATTAGTGTTTTTTTTTTTTGGGAAATCGACTTAATAAGTACATACCTATTTTGTTTACAATATGAATCTTTTTGAAAAAAGTTTCCCATTATCTAATTGTAAAGAATAAAGATTAATATTTTATTAATAATAAAATGAATTTTATAGAATTTACTATGTTATATTTATTAATGTGACAAATACCTTTACAAATATTAGGTAAATATTTTTGAAGCATAAATAGATAAATTTATTTACATGATTTATCCTACCTATTTATTGATTTCTAGAATTTCTTCAAGTGATTATTCATTTTTAAATAACAATTATTAACTAATTTAAACAAAACTATAGCTGAAAATTCATATAAAATAATTGGAATTAGTGACGAAAAGTTCTTTTCCAAAAAATCATTATTTCTTCAAATGGTCATCCACTTTTAAGTAATAAAAATAGAAATTAAAACGAAGAGTGGCGAAAAGTTCAGTTTTCTGAAAAATCATAATCTAATACATATTCATCTCTGACCGAATATGTAAGTATGTTGTCCAAGAGGGTGACGTTATGAGGGACCATGTGGCATATGCGGGTAGTAAGGGTGAATGCATTAGCGTCTATATCAGACTTTGACCGGTGGCTATTCTGTCAGTCTCAAACGATCCGCGATCTGAGAAACTGATGCTTGTCCGACCATCAATACAAACACTCAAGCCAGAACATTAAAATAAAGAAAGAAAGAAACCAGCTAAAACTCGTAAAGTAATCTTTACCCCTTCAGTGATATAATTATGTATCTAAAACTAATTGTATTAATAATTCCAATTATATTTATAAGTGTATTGATATATTTTTTTATAAGTTACTTGTTGATATTTTTAATATGATATTTTATATTAACTACTGCAGGTATATTCCTTAGAAAACCTATAATTACGTGATTATACAGTTGTGGGTATTACATTTCATATATTTACGCGTATATACATAATACATATATGTCTCATGGAGGTGTGTTTGACTTGGATTGTAACTGATCTTATCAATATTTAAAATTCAATAATAATAATTATCTCTATCCATACACTACATATAGTAAATATTACATTTTAAATATTCAGTTTATAATACTTATGTTGTCAATATGACATCTCTTCTTTCTTCAATTAATCCAAATATGCCGCATAAAAGTTATTTTGATGCCGTACAAAACTTTAATTTACATACATTCTATTCACGTAAGTAGTTTTTAATTTTATTTTTCAACGCTTTATTTCATTCTCGTTTTTATTAGGTTTTTTTTAACTGTTTTAAATAATGTCATTGAGATAATGGAAGTTTTATCCACATTTAAATCTATAAAGTTGTAACGAAACTATTATTTTTCATTAATCGATTTTAATTGCTGTATAATTTTTGTTGATTTCAAAAAGTTTTTATATAACCCACAAATTGCCAAAAACTCTGTACTTGTCACATTTCTTTGATGAATAGCAAATAATTTAACGCTTATTGCATTTAGTAAGAAGGGGGTATATATAGGCAATAATATCGAATGTATTGGATTAATTACAAATATAAAAGATTTATTAATTTTCCTAAACATCCCTTTAACAATATAAAAAAAATTAACGGTCCAGAAAAATGTAATAATTGTTAGTAGTTAATTGGTAAAGAAACATATATTGTACGATTTCTTGTGATTAACTAGCCATCAATTGCACACAGTTTCACAATAATATGATTCGATTAATAACTTATACCTACATTTATTTTTTTAAAAAGAAATGCTTGAATTTGTCCTGATAGTAATAATTAATGATAAAAGCAGAAGATATAGTAAGATTTGTATATATATCTGCAAAAAAATATGTTCGTTCGATAAATGGGAGTCTTAAAACAGGATATATGCAAAAGCTCGTACTAAGGGGTGAAAAATAATAGCATGGGGTCAGTTGTCCCATGGGAGTCGTAAGGAGTAAACTATCCGAGACGTCTTTCGATGGACATTTCGGCCGCAAAAGCTCTTCTTTTGTGTCTCCACATATAAATGTGTTGTATTTATAAAAATACAACACATTATTGGAGAATATCGCTAAATTTAATACTTACGTATGCATATCATATAACATTATTGAAACGGTATTCAAGTGTTTATTGCATTACCTTTAAGTACTATATACGAATATATATAAAATGTTTATTAATTTTTGATGATAACTTTCAACGTGCCACCTTGTGTTATATTTAAATAATTAATGATATTCTCAAATTTATTGAAAATTTCCAAACAGATGTATACTTACAAATAATTCATATAATATGAAACAGCTTTTGTGGTAATTGTGGTTTATAATGATTTTATGAATATTAAAATATAGGTAACATTTGAAAAAGAGATTTCTCACATGCAAGCAAGAGCGCATAGTAATTGGATTTTGAATATTTGAATAAATCCTATAGTTTTGAATGTATGCATCATTTCCATTGATGAACTTTTAAATATTCATACTGCGTATATACTTGTATATTATATTTTGTGTATATATATATTCATATTCAACAACGTACACCATATTTCATAAAATATAAATCGAACTGATTCACATGCAAATATCATCAATAAGGGAGGGAGAAGAAAAAAGAAACCACAAAATATTGATATCAAACATTCATCCCCTTTATATAATACCACAAAAACGCAATTATTACTGTCATTATAATAAATTATTTCTTGTTTTCAGCTGAAACCCGACCAATTAATAGGCTAGAAAAAACGCCATCAACGCCCCCATCAAATGATGGTAAGTGTAGAGCTTTTTCACATTTTTTTTTTATTTCGTTCTTTTCGTTATTGTTTCACTACATCTTATCTTTGCATCTTGGCGACTGTGTCTAATAAAACACCATGATAGTTAAATATTCTTGGATGCGCACTTTGTCTTATAGTGTAATGGCACAAAAAAACGCACAGCCTAATATATAATTTTCGACGTTTTTGTTTCTTTTTTTATAACTACTTTTGTTAATGTAACATAACGAGATTTTATGAAACATTTCGATTTTAATGACTTTCACTTAATATAACCAAGAGTCAAGGTTGTTTCCCACCCTAATTAAAATGTCTTTTTTTTGTTGTATTAAGGTAAATTTTCATAGTTCATTCTGTAAATTAGCTTATACACCCACACACAAAGTTTTAACAATGAAAGGTCAACAAAGTATACATATACGTATATATAGTTAGTTTGCATAATATATCCAGACAATTAATTCTAAACATTGAATTTCTTAGAAGAATTTTTCTATTGAAATTATAAAAAAAATAAAAAAGGCGACGACTTGAAAGTCAATATTATGTGTAGTTTAATAATAAAGTAGAAGTTGGTGTTTAAATTCGGCATGGCGTTTTTTAGGGGCTGTAAGGATGAAGGCATTTGTCGCAATAAAAGTGTCCCCCAAGGAAATATTATGCTTATAAAAAACCCTAACTAGTGTTTAACCCTTTTTAATAAAGGAGATGGCCACGTGCTATGGGTTATGTGACACGTGCCGTCGCTTGTTGAATTATAAAAGATCACAATTTATTAAGGAAACGAAAATATCGTTCATTTTTCAATAGTCAAATTAAGATTATTCACTTTTACTGAAATTAACAATATTTAAAAAACTCCTATTTTCCTAATATACAATTTCTTATCATTTCTGTTTAAATACTGATAAATATTGCATATATAATAAGATAAATTTAAAAATAATTTGTATATTGTAGAATTTTCAATGGCATATTTTTTCAATAAATAGTTTATCAATTTATTAAAATATGAAGTGACTATAATTCATAAACAAGCAGATGATTAATTAAACTTAATCACATAATCGTTGAAGTTTAAATGGAAAATCGTATTGATAAAACTTTAAAGTGGCAACATCCGTTTTTAAAATCGGGTGGTTTAGAGAGAAGCTAATCCCTTTTACTGAAAATGGCGTGTGTTCATATTCATTCATACCAAGAGGGGTGCATAGCATATAAGAGAAAGGGTTGATTGAGATTTTGATTGGTTGACATGCTTGATA
Source organism: Oryzaephilus surinamensis (assembly GCA_004796505.1). Classification (NCBI taxonomy): domain Eukaryota; kingdom Metazoa; phylum Arthropoda; class Insecta; order Coleoptera; family Silvanidae; genus Oryzaephilus; species Oryzaephilus surinamensis. The sequence goes on from SSSI01009587.1 coordinate 68,860, forward strand.
ACAAAGCGGTTACCTTTAACAGATTAGGGTTAACAACAATGTCTAACACGGGGTTGCTTTGTGAACTCACTCGTCATCATCAATCTCGTGCTGACATGGCGGTTTTTTAAATAATCCAACCCCAACGATTCTAGTATCAATTAACATATCATTAACACCTTTCAGTTGTAACAATAATAATAAATTTTTACAATGGAGAGAAAAAACGGTTTGTGTTACTTTAAAATTGTACGGTTTTTCTTTTCACGTATTTTTAATGTATGGAGAGAGAGTGAGTTTCTTATCGTATTTGGAGCTATTTTCACGCATGATATGATTCGATCAAGTGACCATTGCATCCCTAAATATAAAAATTCAGTTGGTGTGAAATTTCTGATGGTTGACCATGTAGTACAAACGGCTGTTATCGAAATGTTATTTACCTCTTATCACATTGTATGCAGGACTTAACAATGTAGTTGTAGTATTTTGATCTGTTTGGAAAATTGTTAGGCTGATGGCATTTTGATTTTTCCACCTTGCTAATTCCAACCACTTTCCCTTTTCCCATGCACCCTTTTTTTTTTGCACTCGTCCAAAAATATATAAAAATAAAAGCCAATCCTGTTTCTATAATTATTTTAAATGGGCAAAAATCGGAGCCAGTTTTATAATATGTTAAATATCGATTGTGTCCTTTGGATTGTTCGACATTTTTCACTTTTTATAGAATGGAAGTTGGCTGATGGTACACGGATTGAATATAAAATAGTCCCATATTCAGATAGGCCCCGGTCCCGAATTCCCTACTAGCATTTAAATAGTGTCGATGAAGAATTTTGCGTTCTGTGAATATGTAAAATAGAGTTTGATTTTTAACTCATATGTACGTGACTGGATTACAAATCGAATATAGGCTTGCATTTTACAACACCCAAGTTTATGCAATGTAAAAAATGTTAGTCCAGTTTCTAGTACATATACTCGTACGTTTTATAAAGGTAAAATACAAATAGAACCGTTTCAAATCATTTATACGTAAAATATGTATGATGACAGACAGTGTATATACCGTTTATATGACCACTTGAATCAACCCAAAATCTAAATAAAATCGTTTGAATATATACATTTCAAAAACTATTATTTGAATAACAAAACATTCGGATCACAATAAAAATATACTACCTGTGATGGCTATTATTTCAAATCTTTCTCTTATACATACAATATTTACAAACGCACGCGATTTACATCTCACACTTTATATAAACTTTGTATATGAAACATGTGCGAATTCATATTTTATTGCAAAAAATTTGAATTTATAATTTGAGCATAAATCATTTATATAATTTTTTTTTATTCTAAAATTATAATAATAAATTAAATGTATATGATTCGCATTAAGAGACTAGTGTTTAATTGCTTTACAGTTGAGAGATTCGCACATAAATATATATATAAAAAATAGAAATATGTATGTATGTAGTTTTTAAGAATAATTGAAACAGTTAAAAAACAGCTTAAATATGAAAGACTTATGCTCGTGTACAGCTTTTCCGTTCATCAATCAATCATAGCTGGATCATGTTTCAACGCTGTTCGATCAAACTATATTTAAGAAGGGCAGCGAGGGTGAATTTTAACACAGCGAAAAGGGTGTAAAAGTGTAGTTAGACGAATAAAACATACTGTTAATCCGTGAAATACTCCATAATCGATTATCCGTGCTCCATATGTGAATTATAGCTGTTTGGTATGTTATATATATGCTATTCGTACCAATAAAATCAACGATGATTTTTTTTCCAAACACCCCTTTTTTCATATTTCTTTTATTTCATACTGTAGAACTTTTCATATTTTCATTTTTGTCCGAACTAAATATATTTCTTCACTGATTTTGAATATTACTTTGATGACTTCTTGGATTTTTCCAATAGAAAACAATCTATGTCGTGATGTTTCAAGTGCCTACATACTTAGACGATTTCAGATAATGATATGATTGTAAAAAATATGATAAATTGATATTTATTTTCAACAACTATATAGTACAAACGTGTTGTACAAATATAAAAAATCTTTACAAATATATACATAGCAATTTTATAAAATTTATTATAAAAAATAAAAATAAATACTAAATACATTGCAGATGCAGATGCAAATGGTGACGTTAGTGGAGATGATCAAAGTATTGCAAGTGACCATCATTTGGACCACAATGACGACAATTCGATGGATTCCGATAGAGGAGGCGCACTTAATCTTGTATGTATAATATTGAATTTTATTATTAAATTTCTCAAAATAAATAATCCAATTGAAATATGATTAAATTAAATGAATGTTCTTTAAATATTTGCTAGTAAATAGTTTGAAAAACAATCCGTTATATAATTGACAATCATTCCCTTGGGTTATTTACAAAACTGTTCATTTTTTTTCTGTTCTGTTCTTTTATAAATCAACGAAAACATTTGTTCGCAATATATAAATCGTGAAGTTGTGTTGTTGTTGGACGTCCCAATTGCACAAAAAGAATCTGTTGCAACCCCTCAAAAGTTAAATGTTTAAATTCTTCAGGGACCCACTCCCCTTCCACTTGTTCAAATTTAATTTTAACCATGTTATTTATTAGAATGCTATTTATTTAATATTTGTTTTAAACTGATTCCCTTCATATCTTAATAAAATTTAATCACGGTTTAAAGTAGCCGATTTCAAGATACTGCAGATGTATCGTCCAATGAGCTCTTTGTTCTAATATCAATAATAAAATAATTGAGTCATAGAGGCTTAAATATTACTCCTATTTATTATAATAGTTAAATGATGTGCGAATTTCGTCCTAGGTAGTAATCACCAGAAAATAGCCTTCGGTTATACGTAATTACTGTAGCTAGTTTAACGGCTAATTGAAAATTTCTTAAACAAACAACCAAAATAAAAAAATTAGAGATTATGCATACATTAAGTAAGTTTTTTTCTTCATTCTTAAATTCTACATATTACGAAATGTTTGCCATTAGTAGTTATAAAATGCGACGGAGCTCAAATAAAATGCTTTTAGTTTTTTATATACAAATGTATTTGGGTCAACATTTATTATACTCCTAATAATTATACACAATGTATTAATATTCAAAAAATTTTCTATAATTTTACACAAATTTACAATAAAAAGAGGAAAAAAATTAAATCAGTGTTAATTTACTTGTAACCTCATTTGTGTCAGGTTTTTTTTTCTCATAATTTACATGCTTTGGAGAAGTAATTTGAATAATGGTGTATAAAACTGGTACACCTGTTTAATGTTAGACCCTCCGGAAATTCTGTATTATTCTCTTCAATTTTACGACCAACAATAAACATAAAACTAACTAGAAAGTCATTTACATATTACCATCTAATTATCTATACAAATGTTCCATATAATAGGTATAATGGACATTTTTCTTACTGATTTCTTAATATTGTACACGTAGGTGACGGGGGAAAATGATCAGCCAAGAATATCAACCCCAAATTCTCAAGTAACAAGTTCGAGTCCTGGTGTGGGCGCCGCTTTGGCAGCTTTAGGTGGTTTAGGCGGTTTTTTAGGAAATCATTTACAAATGTTGGGCAGTCTGCAAGCATTCCAAAATCCCCAGAGCTTGCAACAGTTGCAACAATTAGCAATGTTGCAACAAGCTAGCACCGGTAACCAAATGAATCCTCAAGCGCAATTTTTTCTACAAAATCAGGTAAGAATACATTATATAATTTCCTTGTAACATAGACTATGGTTTGCTATACTATTTTAGATATAATCCTGATGATTTAGTGTCAAAGGCTGTTTTTTTATTATTATTATTAATTATGATTAATTATAGACAGCTCTTAATACTAAACGACATTGTAATTATCTATCATCTTATCATTTATAAATCAATATTTGAAAAAAGTTTATGTTGAAATTTTTTTAATTGCGCAACATTTCATCACTATACATACATATTTATTTGCTTAATCATTATACTGATTATAGAGAAAATCATGTTATTTAAAACAAAGTGTTTTTCTTCAAACACATAATAATTATATCAACATAATTTTTTACAAAATGTCTACATTATTTTTTTTCTATTACGTTAAAGGGTTTTCTGCAAGGTTTTCCTAGATCAAGTTTGACATCTAGACCACCGCCCCCGATGCAGGTGTGTTTCACCTTATCAAAACCCAATCATTTTTATGTTGTCTCTGTGCTTTAATTATTACCATCTAATAATTATTCGTACATGTTTTATCTACAAAATATTATGCATGAACTCTGAACATTATTATATGTATATGTCTGATGTTTTTTGTTCAAATATTTCTTCCAGTAAATTATGAAACATACATATATATTATCTACATTTTCTAATGTTAAGTTTGCATGATGGTTAAATATTTCAACACGAATAATGAAATACATAAAATACATTTATGTATAAAAACCGTTCAATGTTAAATTAATGGAACGGGCGCATTCGCCAAAATTATTAAGTTCATGCCTCTATACATATGAAATGTTTAATTTAAAACATAAATTACTGTTTTGATTTCAGGTGCAACAAATAGCACAAGCAGCACAACAACTACAACAATTGCAAAAAGTTCAACAACAACAACAGCAACAAAATTCCAATCAGCATAACACTAGTATTCCATCAAACACTCAACTACCTCAAACACAAACAACTCCACCAAATAATGCCCATATTCCGGCTAGTATACTAACGCCGAGCACACCAAGTTCGGGTGGTTTAACACCACAACAAATAAAAATGCCCTCCAGAATTCTGGAACCATCGCCCGAAGAAACAACAGACTTGGAAGAATTGGAACAATTTGCCAAAACATTCAAACAACGAAGAATAAAGTTAGGTAAATATAAAACAATATTGAAAAAATGTAACTTGTATGATAATTTTTATTTATTGTATTGTGGTAGGTTTTACACAAGGTGATGTTGGTTTGGCCATGGGCAAATTGTATGGAAATGATTTCTCCCAAACAACCATATCACGTTTCGAGGCATTGAATTTGAGCTTTAAAAATATGTGTAAATTAAAGCCATTGTTGCAAAAGTGGCTGGAGGACGCTGATAGTACGCTAACAAATCCGGGTGCGCTCAGTAATCCTCTTACAACGCCAGAAACTATTGGCCGTCGCCGTAAGAAAAGGACTTCAATTGAAACTAGTGTACGAGTAGCACTGGAAAAAGCATTCGTCCAAAATCCAAAGCCGACATCTGAGGAAATTTCAATGTTGGCCGATGGACTGTGTATGGAAAAGGAGGTAGTGCGTGTATGGTTTTGTAATCGAAGACAAAAGGAGAAACGAATTAATCCACCAACAACGGCGATGGGTTCGCCTTGTTCGGTCAACAATACAAATGGGGCAATGTTTGCCATTGCCAATTCATTAGCCAATAGTCCATTGTCACTAGTGACTTCCAGTGGTCATAACAATTTCAATCCAAATGTAATGGTTAAACAAGAATGACCCCACGTCAATTTCTTTGCCGACCACTATATGGATTAGTCCGGTTGGAAATTGTGTGCAATGATATTTAATTAGTACTGAAATTTAAACATAATCCCGGTTATTCGTGTTTCCTATGCATTTATTGACTGTGTAAGCAAGATATTTAATAGTTTTGTGTTTTTAATAACTATATATTTACACCTGACAATTATATTATAATTTTTTTGTTTTGTTTTATACTGAACATTTGTTGTTTTTTGTGAAACGGGCATCTTTTGTCAGTATTTTCTCGACATTTCAGTTTATATTATTATTGGATCTCATCAGTCGGAACACTTTTATTCTTATCAATGTGATAAAATTGAAACACGTACGGTTTTTTTTATCACATTTTTAAATAATTATTTTATTTTTGCTTAGAAAAATACAATAATTTAACTTTTAGCACATCACATTATTAACAGTCTTCCACTTGAATAACGAGTTCCTAGTTAGAAGTAATTTGAAATTAAAATAAATAGCACTAAATTCCCATTATTTATAATAAGAATTTATTATTTCGACTGTTGAATTGACAATATTTGCGAAGAAAACTAATGAAAAAATGTTCAAATTTATTGTCAAAAATATTTTTTAAATACATATGCCAAATATACTTATACGTTCTTATAATTAGTAATTAAGGTCCTATTGTTTTATAGTTTCTATTTTTTGTTATCTTGTAAAAAATGTAAAAGAATTGTTTATCTTTTATTAATAATATTATAACGTATTACAATAATTGTAATGTAAATAATATCAATCATTTATCGATTGCATTAAAATGAAAATATAAAATTTCTTCCATCAATTAATAAAGTTTTAATTTATAAAAAAAGGAAACTAGTATACTGCTCCCTTCGATCTATTGCATTATGTAATTAATTGGAGGTGCAATATAATGATTTTTTTAATTGATTGGAATAAATGAATATAGTTCATAAACATATAATGGCATATGACATTCATTTTATGTTAAGCAGGGTCCTACAATATGATATATTCTAAATGATTGTCATGTACCTTTTCATGTAAAATACAAATTTGTAGATAGAATACATACTTATATGTTATGATGGTAAATTATGTATTTAAGTATATTAAATAGGTATTTAGCTATTTGTTTAGTAATTCTAGTGTATATGAATTTTATTAATATTACACACTTTCCATATTGTATGTCAATGTATATAATCGAATTTTAGTGGTTCTTTTTTTATGAGGACCAATTAGAAATGTTTAAAAGTTCCTAAATAAAAGAGATAATACAATTGTTGATAATTATTAAAATATTGAGAAATCCCAAATCAACAATAAAAATGGAAACAACCTACGTAAATTTTACAAAAAAAATTAAATATCATGAAAACTAATAAGTTGTTTACATATTAGTGTTTTTAAATTTAAATTTGTAATTTTTAATCAGACTGACACTGAATCACATTTTAATTTAGACCTGCAGAATTAGAACTTGTTAAGGAGGATAGGGTCCCTTTTTGTTTTTTATTTTGCTTTTTTACACACATATATTTACATTTATTCATTTTTAATATTTATTATAAATATATTTTAAATAGTGTATTTTATATATAAAAATCCATTATAATTATAAATTTATGCTGTTTTATTTAACTGAACAGCATAAATCTATATATATTTAAACCTGTAAAATTGTTTTGATTCAAAATACTGATTTATTTATTTTGGATGAAAATAATTAAATACATATATTACTGTATTTGTGAAAAAGTGTATAATAATAGTAAAATGTTCACAAACTAAAAATTTTCTGTTCTTTTTCATTAAACTGTCTCATAATTAATGCACATATCGTACATGTTTGTAGTTGTACAATTAATTAATAAGTAATCATAACAAATCCTTAAATGTTATTATATTTTTAGGGTGTGAACATTCTTACCCAACAAATCTACGTCATATCAATGTGTAAATTTAGTATATTCACAAATTCTAACAAAAAGAAAACATCTTAAAAATATTGTAAAATATTAAGTGGCATTACTTATGTTTTAAAGGAATTATTAAGTAATAACATTTTAATAGGATTAGATATTTATATAGTAGGTATATGTGTGTAGTAACAATAATTGTGTATTAGACACATTTTAACAACAGAGTAAATATTGCAAAAAAAAGTACATTGATATAAAAGGTAATTATTTACAATATACATATATAAACGAATAATGGCCCCTATTACATGTATTTTTTAAAAAACGACAAAGTTTCAGTTAATTCATATTTCATTTAATTTTTTTACATAGATAAAAGTAAATTTTGATGTATAAGACCCTATTCCGACGTGTAATATACTGGTGGTCTAGGCAATAACATGTACATTATTTTCATTAAAGAAATTGATTCGTAAAACTGTTTTTTATTAAAAATATTTTAAGTGTAACATTTTAAACTTGCTCTGCTAATGGGAAACATTTAGAAATATGTAATATTTTTGTTAAACAAGAAAAATCTTAAATGTGGTTCGTCCGCATGGCTCAGATATAAGGTTTAGAAAATTTTAAAAATTGCGCAATTAAACAAAAAAAAGTTGAAGAAATCTACAATAAGTTCGTCCCCTGGCAAGTAAATGTCGCTGTTACAAGTAAAGCTATTAAAGCTACTAGAAAGTAGATAGCAGCAGTATAACTAATTTTGGATTAACTAATAGTTTATGGAATTAATCAGAAAAAGTTTATTTGTGATTTCACATTTAACATTTCTTACCAATCAATAATATAAAAACGTTATAAAAAATTTGCAAGTAAAATTTAATACTTTTAGAAGTTGACCACACAAGAAAGCAAATCAACATCAGCTGTCAAGTTATCAACTATCAACAACAAACGAAACGACATGTCAAGTTACTTCAATTTATAACAGTGCAAAAAATGTTAATTATTGTATTATAAATAATATGTGTGATCTGAACAATATACGTATATTCAATACATAATTGACTGTATTAAATTTTGTAAAAAAGTTATTAGTTTACGTTTACCAACAGTAAATAATTTCATAAAAAACAAAGCCTACGTAAACTACGTCTTTCATATAAAAGATATATTTTTAGAAATCGAATATGGACGAAAGAAATAATATGTCATGTAGCGACAGTGAGGCTGATGATAATGAAAATCGTCAAGAAAATCGAAAAAGATTAAAGACTGACAACAAATCAATAAGAGAACCAGATGGGCAGTCTTCCACATCTTCCAGTAGTACATCTTCTAGTTCTAGTAGTAGTGACAGCGATCATAATGATATTCTAGTTAGTCCTGGTTCACTACATAGAATAATCAACCCACCAGATCACTCATACGAAGAAGAGGACAGTGACAGCGATTTAGTTGCTGATAGAGTTAATTTCAAAGTCGAACAAGTATTAAAAAAAGAGAAACCAAAACACAATTGGCAAATCGTTCCTGAGTTAATGAATCGTCAAAATGGTTCCAACTCAAAATTACAGAGTCATTATTTATTTCAACGTCGCTGTTACGGTTCACTGCACTGTGTTAAACGTTTAGAATTAATGTACAAATTAGATGGACACTATGGATGTGTTAATAGCTTAAATTTTCATCAAAATGGTACATTATTGGCAAGCGGTTCCGATGACATGAAAGTGATTTTATGGGACTGGAAATTGGGTACTAGTTTATTGAAAATCACAACACACCATACAGGCAATGTATTTCAAAGTAAATTCTTAAATTTGAGCAGTGATCTACATATTGTTACTTGTGCACGTGACGGACAAGTACGTTTAATACGTGTCGATGAAGGTGTTAGAGAAAATCGAAAATTGGGCACACACAATGGACCCTGCTTCAAATTAGCATTGTTAAAAGAACAACCACATGTTATTTTAAGTGCTGGTGAAGATGGTTTGGTGTTTAGCCATGACATTCGTGAGAAAAGAGGAGAAAGGTTAGATTTGTATATCTGTGAAGTCTATAAATAGCTTTTTTTTGTTGCAATCTTAGATTGGTGGCCGTAAAGAAGGATAACACCAAAGTGCCTTTATACAGTATCCATACACATCCATTAAAAACGTTCGAGTATTGTGTTTGCGGACAAGATGACACCGTAAAAGTATTTGACCAACGAAAAAGTGTTGCTCCACATAGTCTCTATCATCCTTATAAAGTAAGCTGTAATATTTCTAATTGAACAATTTAAAAAGTTCCGTTTTTTTAGTCTGATTCGGGAATGCAACATATCACGTCCGCTGTTTACAATTATAATGGGTCAGAAATTTTAGCATCCTACAACGATTCAAATATATATTTATTTGATGTTAATGAACCACCTGGCAATTTTAAACATCGCTATCAGGGCCATTTAAACGATGCCACAATAAAGGGTGTCAATTTCTTTGGTCCAAAATCCGAATATATTGTAAGCGGCTCAGATTGTGGTAATATTTACTTTTGGGAAAAGAATACTGAATCAATTGTACAATGTATGCTGGGTGATGATAAGGGTGTGGTAAGGAATATGTTAAATATTTTATTAGTGCCAAAATAGTAGCTATTTAATATTAAAGGTGAATTGTTTGGAACCACATCCACAAGTTCCATTCATTTGCACGAGTGGTTTAGATTGGGATATTAAAGTATGGGTACCTTCTTGTGAAACAGACGCAGAACTAAGTGATTTGTCGGAAAAATTAGGTAGTAATGCTTGTAAATTGCCGTTTAGGACTGATGAAGATTATCAAAGATTGTGGATGATGTTAGGACCGTTACGAAATAATCAGCAATTACGTAGAGTAATTTTTCCATATTTTAAAAATATTTTTAATCATTTTTTTTTGTATTGCTTTTGTTTAGTTTATACTATTTGATGATACAGCTACTGATTCGGATATATCCGTCGATAATGAGACAAGTGAAGAGGAAGATGGTGCCGAACCGACATGTACACTATCATAAACCAATTTACCGAACTACTACAGTGTATTGTTTATAGAGCAAAAGTAGAAAAATTGTAATAATCAAACAAAGAATCATTAATATTATTTAAATTGATTGTTATTAAATTTTCTGTTTTGAATTAAAATAATATAATTTCTAACTAAAAAATACCAATAGTTTGTGCCAAACCAGCATATATAGCTAATGTTACTATTCCAGTGATAAATGTTACAACAGTTTTTATAAACAATCCGAACCATGGTCCGGCCAACAAGAATTTTACAAGTAAATCTAATAATAATGACTTATAAGATGAAAATACTAATAAAACCGTAACAATAGTCTTGAGGTTCTTTTTTAGATCGTGTCGAGACCACAGCCATACTAGAGTAGCGGTCGCAATATGTTGGACTAAAGATATATTCGATTCCAGGCATTTCTGAATGTATTTCCAATCGAATTCAGCCCCTCTAGCTCCAACCCACAGTAAAAGAGCACGAGACAAAATCACTTCAGCCGTGGCCCAGCCTATTCCGGCTGTTAGAACTTTACTGTGTCCTTTTCCTGGTATTCCTGCCAATACAAAGTGTAATCCAATTAAATCCGCTAAATCCACAGTTGATTTAAAGAACTCCTAAAATCGATATTTTATTATTGGTTATTTTGAATATTTATATTTATTACTCCAATTATATCGTTTCCAAGGTCTGATATGTTATCAGGAAAGAATGTAGCCAAAACTAACATTTTAGCTAGTTGCGTAAACATGTAAATACATCCTGCTTGAATACATTTCCAAAATGCACCGTATTCGGATCTAAAGAATTAATTCATTAAACGTGGAAATTGAATGAAAATTGAATACAATACAAGCCTGAATATTTGTAGGTTAAGTAATATGGTACATAAATAAGGGCCACACAATTTCCAAAATGATATAAAGTCATTTTAATACAAAAAAGTTCGATTTAATGAAAATTTTAAAAAAGTACAAATATCGAAAACTTTGAGGTTAGAAGAAATGTCATACAGTAGTCTTCTTCTTCAAACATTGATTATAGCCAACCGTTTATTTAAAATTTCACTAAAATTGTTTTAATTCCAAATGGACGGTAAATCATTTTGTTTATTACAAATTTATTTTAATAACCTTCTCGTTTACAGCTTTGTAATATGGACGATATAAATATTTATGTAATAAACAGGCTATATCGAATTGAAAACAATAGCTGGCGTAAAAAATATTTATATTATACTTTGTTAACAAAATGGCAATAAAACTAAGACGGCAGATAATTTTCAAGAGAAAAAAACAACCACAAAGAGAAATTTTGAATAATTCATTAATTATGAAAATAGCAACCGCCCGTAATTAATGAAGTGTTTTTTCCTAAAGGACCCTGCATATATATGTGTATGTTGTGTAAGTAGCCATCAAGCAAAACCAGCACAGCACAACAAGCAAGCAACCTAAATCAGACAATAGTTGACTGGCTGACGACGGCATGCGCTGATCGTGGCTGGCCTAGTAACAGACAAACAGCGGTGCAAGTAGCACAGCCCCAGTCGTCGGTATTGCTCGATTGCTTCTACGGAAAGTATAGAAGAAAAAGGGCAAAATGGTGACGTCCGACCGGCCGAATTGGGCTGGACTGCATTATCAACATATAAATTAAAATAACAACATATTGTTTCAACAATTTATTAATGATAGAAAATTAGTGGACGAAAACACTATCAACTATTGATTATAACCAAACTTTCGCGGTGTAACATTTAACAGTTATTATTTATTTTATAGTCTTTGGCTGTGACAATGAGGATGTAAAATTTTTTGTTTATTAAACTGTTCCTTAGTTTATTAGTATATTAATATTGTACTAATATTGAATGAGAGCAATGTGTGTGTGGTAAATTTGAATCTATTTTCTTGGAGCAATGTCGGCTACAGGAGGAGGCAGATCTAGTTCTGCCACTGGGTCCACAAATTCAGTCTCTTTAAAACCCATAGAGGTTCCAGAAGCCCTACAGAATGGTGAGAAATTCATCAAATGGGATGAGGTATGTACACATTTATTAATTTTGTTAATTCGTTTTTATAAGAAAACAAATTTTTATACACGTTGCTTGAGAAAAAACTGTTATACAAGATTTTATTAAGTTTAAATAAATAAACATATCTTTTTTTGTTTATTTCTCATGAATATATTTTATCTCATATGTATTTCGTTAATGTTCTTACAGTTTAGTTCATAAAAATTCTTTCAAAAATAGAAACTTTAAAAATGTGTCATTGAATTGCTTTATTTTGTTTATTATTAATTTAACAAACAAAATTTTTTTTGCAAATTGTACAACTTTTTTGAATATTGTACATAAATGTCTTTTAATTTGTTGGAAAATTGTTTAAACAGGCAATTTTAATACACTTAATTTAAAAACCAGAATTGGTAAATAATACACAGATATTGTAGTTTAATTATTGATTGTATCTTCTATATCCACATGTATATTCTATTTTACACTGAAATATAACCCTATACACAGATTTTATAATATCCAACAAATAGGTGTTTAAAAATTTTCAACGTTATTCAAAAACGATTTGATTAAATAGTAGAAATTTAATTTGTTTTGAAAATGACTAAAAATTTCATTAAATTAATTCATTAAAAAAACGAATTAAAGTTTATGGCTTTAAAACAACAAATATTTGTAAAAATAAATTAAGTTAATTGAATCTATACATACGGAATTTATTTATAAAAAAATTGTTTGCATAAGCAATAAATAAATTTAATGTATAAATTAATAATTTTTGCTGTATTGTGGAAATTATTTTCGCTGTTTGAAAAATGATGCTTTCTATTGTACTCGTATAATACTTGTGTAACATTGTTTATAAAATAAACACTTGTTCAAAAAGCAATATTATCATAAACTAACAATATAATAATTGCGGTTGTCAATTTGTTTTTCAATAAATGTAGGTACATCTCATGGCAAACACGTTTTCCTTGTCATTTCAGATAGGTATATACATGTATAATTTACTTCTGAATTATTACAAATTTAATAACCATATTTTTGCACAATAATTAATTTTTTACTTAGTTACATATACATATAGTATTTATGCATACGAAATATGTTATATGTATCATGTTTGTACAGTATTTAACAAAATTGTTTAAATTTCGTATTTCGCCTTATTAATTTACAACGTTTCGATCAAAACAACTTCATTTATAAATACAATTTTTTTATTTATATATATTTCATTTCCTTTCTGTGCCAGATATTAATATATGGAATATTAGTTGAAAAATATTGTAATAATTCGTTTTATGGCTATTAAATAAAATTACCCATATAATAATACAATTTTGAAATGATATTTAACTGCTTTCAAAATGATATCAATCTCACCTACACAGTCATAAAAAATATATATGTATATCAAGTTGTAAATTGCACTACAATATAATATAATCCCAACCTATTCCCAACAAAAAAAACTGTTTAATAATTTACGAAAAAAAAAATTAAATGATTGCCACAATGCCAATTTAGCACTCACAATGGGACGGTCGAAATTGAATGAATATTGTATTTGTATAGTTAGTTGTTATGTACGAGTATTTATGTATAATTGTATATGGCTTTAAAAAGTGTTTTATATGTGATATGATGCCAGTTAATCTGAAAATTGTCCATTTAAATAATATGACTACACCGTTTTGTATTACATTGTGATTGTTTAAACCTCGGTTTAAACATTGTTCAAGAAAACGTCAGCAATAATATAAAACATATTGTGTTAGGTATGTGCATTTATTTAATAATTTGACGATACATTTATTTAAAAATACATTAGAGAGAATCATTTGTATATTTTGTAGAAATATAAACAGTTTTTCAATTATTGTCGGCATTATGTACAAATCCCATTATATTGTTGTATTTATTTGAATTAACTTTTATTTTATTAACAGACAAAATGAATTTGTGTTTTTTTATGTTAATTATTTTATTTTCCATAAATTATCTGTTTTCCATACAATTTTCCAATCGAACATAAAATAATTATTGTAAAATGCATAAGATTAACAGAATTAACTGTTATAACAAATTAATTATTCTGAAATTAAAGATATTTAAGTAATCGTTTATCATAATTCTTGATAAAAATTTCTTTTATTCTGTACAACTTTGATTGATCTCATAAATAGAACTGAATGGTGGTCTAATAAACATGACATAAACAAATGGTTTTATCCAGACTCATATGAAACGTGACGGTTCATCTGGTCACTGTTTTTAATCCCTTGCAATAGCCAACTGGCCACTGCAATTCCCGGGACTGTTTCTTAATTCACTTTTTTAGTTTTTTCTTCATTAAATTGTATCACTTGTTACGTATATGTCCTCAAATGTTCTAAAACTACAACATATAAATTGAGTTTCTAACATTATTTTATTAAATTAGAAATACACATTACATTTCTGCACACATTTCTACATTATAAACGATTTTATATGTCTGTATTCCATATGAACTACATATGTTAAAACAAATACGTTCGTTAAAACAACAACATTTATTATTTTCTTATAAAATATACTTACATAAATATTTATAACAAATAGTGCCGTCTCAACTAAAAAATTACTCGGTTTACCGGGTTTTATAATTTACTCGGTATACCCAAAAGAGCCACTTTCGAGTCTTTGTATTTGAACCGGGTTTAATTCGAGTTTATACCCTTTTGCAACGAGTTCATACTTTATTCATCAGTAAATTCAAAGTAACGAACAAATTTAAAATACATATGAATACATTGATAACAAATTGATAAATCAACCGAGTCTTAACTAAATATAAAACCCGGTTCCGAGCCCGGTTCTCAGGTTCGACTATAACAAATCATTCTCAATATGACAAAACCGGGTATAACTAAATAAGATACCCGGATACCCGATTACCAGCACTAGACAAAATAGTTTAAGGTAGACAGAGCGTCTTTAGAAGATTATGAACCTAAATGGATTATTTTCGAGTGACCAGTTGGCGCACATCTCTTTGGTGGCAGGTGACGAGTTGGCATGTTGACTTTTTCCTACTGTAGGAAATTGTTGCTGTTTATAATCCTTCATAAAGTGACGAAATGGCGTCCGCTCATAAGAAAATATATAAATTTCCTGTCGATTCAGGGCGATTAAACTAATGAGCAAAAATACAATAAACTAATTTGAAATATTTTATCGCAAATGTTTCTTGTGTGTGGGTGGGTTATGTGTGGTAAATGTTATCTTTCTTATAATTTATAAGTGCAAACCAGAATTAAAAAAGAAAAAACACAATGAAATATACTAATAATGAAACAGTTGTACTTTTTACGACTTATAATATCCAACAAGTCTCCTAGCGACATTTGCCCAAGCACTCTGGGTTAATGAAAGGGGGTAACTAAATAGTGGAATGAATCTCTATGGGGTTACTGGCATATCCAACAGTCTACAAGTCTTTCTGCTATTACGACATCCTTGTCTGAGACTCTGAGAGCTTGCACACTGCACACTATAACTAAGGGCACATTGTTACCTAACTAACATCCTAAGCACAAAGTGAACATCGAAGAGAATGCGGTTTTTGGTTTATTTATAATCTTAGCTATTGTGTAATAGACAACATACCATTCATTACTGAGTGGTGTAATTTTTTTTTTCAAAAAAATTCTCTATTTTATACCATGTTTGTGTTGTCAATATATTATTGATGTAAGTTTCATTAAATAATATTGGACATTAGGGAACAATATATTTCGATTATTTGTTGTACTTTTTCTTATATTATTTTCTTCTTTATATATGGATGTGCATGTATAGACATGTGTGTAATGGATGAACTACTTTATTTATATTTTATAAAATATTAAAGCCATCACAAAAATAAATAATAAAATTTTTTATTACCACATTATGGTGATGTTTTGAGGGGTACAAAAACTATATAGTTTGATATGTAAAAGGATGTTTTTGTACACGTAATCGAATCTCAAGGGTCATCATAAAAGGAACATCCATATAGTGAGATAAAGGTGAATGGTATTTTAAGAGCATCTTTGTTATTATATACTACATAGACATACCTTTTTCCCTACATTATTTTCAATGTAAACTTTTAAATATATTGAGTATGCATTTTTTATTTTATCAATTAATCTGTATACACATATTATCAATAATGTGATTTATAATTTTTCCTATATTAAAGTCTCATTCAATTAATATAAAAAATGTCGATTAATTGTAGTTGATAAATACAGTTCTGTGTGCTAAATTAAAGTTTAACCGGTAAAGTATTTTATAATGGATCTGTTGATTTGGTTTAATACTAAGATACGATTTGTAATTACGTATAATATCGATAATAATGATGACAGTTTCCTCTTTTTGTGTTATATAATAAATGAGTATGTTTTTTAATTATCTTTATACTTACTATGTAGTTTTTTTCAATATTTTCACTGTAATAATCCTTCATTTTCATTTTTATACACGCATAAACTGACTTGTTAATTGCGGTTTGGTAAAAATACGCTTCTTAAATATAATGATGTGATGAAACATAAAATGTAGTAAATCTAGTATATGATGTATTATGTAAATAAATATCTATAGAATCAGTCTTTATAATAAACAATGAGATATTATTGAATAAAGTCGTTTCTTGACGATTATATGTATACTCCCGGGATCATGAATCATCCACTTAAGTAAAATGTATATGCAAACTTAATAAACTGCATTTATAGAACATTTATAAGTATATGCGTGGCACAATTCAATAAGGACCATGTCCTGACTAGATTTATGCGTTAGTGAACGATTCATGAATCAGCATGATCCCGGCAGCATACATTGTTGTGTACATATGTATATTGTTAATCATGAAATCTTGCATTTAAATTTAAAAATAAAAGTACCTACTTGATGAAAAATTTAATTATTTTTGCCTTTCATTAAATTGTTTATTAATTTTAAATGTTTCCTAAACATCAGAATACAGTACCTAGATCCCATATCTGTAATTGTAATTTAAAATTAAGTTCTCTCCTTGTTTAAATTCATCTTGTAACGCCTTTATATGTTTCTACGAAATTTATAACACGACATACCTTTTCCTCCAATTCCATGTACCTATATAATTTAATTACTTATAAACCTTTTAAATTTATTTTAATATGAAAGGGTGGAGTCTTTAAAGCGTTTTCGGTTTTACTACAAGTGTCAATATTAGTTTCGTTTAAGGCTTTTACCTATTTATATACTTAATTATATTTAAGTACTTCACTAATCTTAATTGACAAATAACGTGTTTAAAATAATACAAATTACAAAGTGTTACACGTAACTATTTTTAAACAAACAGGAAACAAATTTAATAACGAATTGTAACAAGCTGTAATTTTTTATTACTTTTTAGTAATGTTCCTTTAAACTAGGCATTTTTGTGTTCATAATATGTAAAAATGTTTTTGGTACATGCATCAAATTAAATATCATATATTGAAAGGTTTTTATGGTCGTTCAGGGAAATATAATCATTATTTCTGTGTTTTTCCCAAATTAAGTTATACATACATAATATGTCTATTCCATAAATTGAAAATAGTTTCGATTTGTACCAAAAAAATGAATTCATGGTTGTTGGAAAATGGTTATTTTAGGCAAATAATTTTCGTCTGGCACACAATATGGTTTTGTGTAGGTCGATGTTATTGGACTGCGACTAGTATTATTAGGCCAAATGTGATAAAACAGTGAATAAAATTGATATGAAACGGAAATATAAGTACATATTACAAGAAAAAGAAAATATGAAATAAAAATTTTCTATTCGAATGTAGATTTACGCGCTTTTTACATTAACAAAACTAATCAGTTTACAAAAATTATGAATTTTTTGCCAAATTTTGTAATTAGAGATCTATATTATTATTTAGGCTCGTTGTTACAAATCATGTACATGTTAATGAAAAATACAAATTTCATACATTATTGCATTAATAAAATTCTCAAGTAATTTTCTTATTCATCATTGGTGGCGCTTCGATAAGTTTCGTAATTTTTCACGAATGAGGTATATATATGTCGTGGGCTTTTCGTGTAACAGCGGGACTTCATAAAAAAACTAGTCTTTTCACGAAAAGCCGGATTAAAATTACGTCGTAATCCTTATTCACTAAACCAAACCAAATCTAACCATAAACTACTATTTTTCCACGTTTTTTTTCATGAAAAGCCGTATTACGCGATTTGCCCACGACATATATACATATATGTATATGTCTGCATAAATATTAAATACACGTGTACCTATTAACGTAAGGTATTATTATACATATATCGTAAATAAAAAACGTTTAACAAGAATTTTTCCAATTGCAGGAAAAACATTTACTATCAAATAATAAAACAGTTTTATATTAAACGTCTATTGACGGCAATTTCCATTTAAATGCAAAATTGTACATTTTCCATCAAGGTACATATAAATTCATGAAGTAAATACATATACGGTTTCTTATCCCACATGCATCTAGTACGGTAAACGAATGTAAACATTGTTATGCATAGATTTACACGTAGAACATTAGTGAACTTATACGTGAAACTGTGAATGGCCAAATATGTTGGCTGTTGGCTGTTTGGTACATATTTCTAGAAATTCCGCAAATATTTAACAATACCTTAAAACATAAATTGTATTAGATAACATTGCTCATCCCATTATTTTCTCTATATACATTTTAAACCAGTAAATTTCAAAGTGTACGTCAGCACAGTTTGTAGATTTTTCATTTAAAAATTGTGATAAGACAAAAAGTCAATTTGCAACTCGACACGTTTTGCTTTTATTTATATTTTTCGGTATACGAATTTAAATTCGATCGTTAGAATATAAGTCTATAACTCTATATACTTAAGGGGCCTCTTAAATGGTGGAAATGTAGATAGAGTGTTACAATAATCCGTCTCACTGCATTGTTTTTTATAGATTTTAAAAATTCTTTTACAGAGTGTTAAAGGTCTGTACTATGGAGGTACAGCGTTCGATTTTTAAAAATAGACCTATTAACATTGTAATTAACGCCCAAAGTTGGGTATTTAATTGAGCGATTTGTGGATAAAATATCTAATACTTATAAGATGAAATCTAATATTTGGGCTCAGTACCTCCCTAGAATAAAGATTTGTCTTTTATTTTCAACTACTTTCAAATTGGTTTATACAATAATTAATGTGTGAGATGGATTATACTAAAGGTCTACAAATAGCGAATTTTCGATAATTTGGCAGCCGTTAAACATCGTAACATTATAACATCGTCACAAATGTAACATCTATACCTAAGTCACAATTGTTACATATACATACGTCCAATATTTTATTTCGAACCGAGTTTCGAACTTTTTTGTTTTTATCATAGCTAAGTTGCAAGAATTTTTAAACGGACCCTTAAGTTTTGGTGCAGTAAACTGTACATTGTAGAAAATAAATATTAAGATATTCAACATAAAAAAATTTGTATCTTCTGCAAATGTAAATATGTATAACTGTAGATCAGAATAATGTCAAATGTAGCATTATTTCCATTATATTTATTTTAGTTTTATCTACAAGTGAATAATTTCCATTCAATTTCAGTTAACAGAAAATTTCAAATATTATGACTGAATTTTATTTTAATTATACTGGAAAAATGATTTTCATTTTTCATATTCGAAAACCTACAATAGGTACATATACATATCTGTTATAATCTAAACTAGTGTTAACTGAAAAAATACCATTTTTTTTCAACGTAGTTTTTGTAAAAAAAGAGTTTATAGCGGATTGATTGAAAAGCATGACAGCGAATATTTGTCAAAAATACTTTGTTAACAAAGAAGTCAATTAAAATTTAGTTAGATTTTTAAAAATTAATGTATAGATCTCGTGCCACGTGTGGGGGAAATTGCAAAACTATCGAAGCTCCACCAATGGTGAATAAAAACATTATTGAAGGATTTGTATACAATAATGTATGAAATTTGTATTTTTAATTAGGTAAATAAAAAAAAACCGTACCTAAAATTGTAACAATGAACTAAATACAAATAAGTCTCTAAATACAAAATTTGGCCAAAATTTTATAATTTTTTGAATTGCTGTCACTAATAGATTAGGTATCTAATAAAAATCCTCAAATTTTGTTAATGTAGAGTGCACATAAATCTTTGCGGGCGAAGTCTATATCTGAAATAAAAAACTACAGATATAATGTATAATCTACTAAAAACCTAACACCAGGTGTAGTTTAGGTATATACATGTCCTAAGCCACATTTACATGTCATTAATCACATTTGCGTGCTGAGTAAATCAATTATTTTTTAAAAAAATTCAGTCGTCAAAGTGATGTGTCATTTTGGTTAAATATTTTCACATGGTGCATATAATACGTACCTACATATGTATGTACATACTCGTATATGCATGCATATAACGTATATGAAAACAGCTGATGATGGTAATGAATTTATCCAATGCATAAATTGAGTACAACATTTCATTTTAAGGGGATGGCTTTTAGGGTTGCATTATGCAAACAATTGATTTAGGTACTTTAATGAAATTTACTTGGTAGAGGTTTTACGTACAGAGAGAGTGTCTTCTCCAAGACCATATAAATTCTATGCATCCTATGCTATTAAAGCTCTTACTTTTAAGTGCTCGAAGCTGTTTCACAATTTTTGCAAGGTGGTCGATTACATTATATCGATTAACAAAAAAAAATCCATGATATTTCAACGGACAATAGAGTTTGCTTGAAAAATTCACAATGTCCATTATATTATATTGTAAAATGACTGAGATTATATAAATTTCTAACCGTATGTATATACAATACATATGCCATATAAAAGAAAAAAATTACTACATAGGTTTTCCCTTAAAAAAACGTACAGATTTTGTCGATATGCATATACATACGTACATATATAGATATAAAGTTCTACGAAAACGGTCGCTTGGTTTGCCTTTTATATATAAAAGTTACGGAAATTTATTTGAGTTTGATCAAGTTACTGCATATAGTGTTTATTTGAAGGCAAGGTCGCTACCATCTATATATTACACTTTATTATTATGTTATATAAGCTTTCACCAAAATGTAACTTCCCTTTAACTGTTCACAATGGAACGATTCTATTTTAGAAATAATATACTTGATTCATTGTCGTGTTATTTAACATCAAAGTGTATACAATATTTCGCTTATAAAATAAATAAAATAAAAAAGTAAATGTTAAAATTGTAATTTGAACAATAATTCATAAAGTCTTGTAAAAGAAATGTTCGCATAGCTAGTGAATAAGTGGTAATTTAAACTTTATGAAGGATAATTAAATTTTTGTCAAAATGTCTTTATTAAATGTTTCTATTATTGTCGAAAGGCATGCTATGCATGTATTGGAAATGATATGATGTCAGTATATTACAAAATGTTTAACATTGTTCCTCGTATAATTTGTTATTTATTAATTTCAGGTAATATTGATATGGATGTCAGGATGTGTTAGGGTTGATTTTGATTTATAATTAACAAAACAGTTTTATTAAAATATGCATGAGATTTATATATGCCATCATATCTAGACTGTACATTTAAAAATTTAATTTTTAATTTAAATAATAGATACAATATACTTGTCTAATGGAAACTTATCAATTATTTTTGTGTTACTTGAACATATGGTTACCGTTTCCAACTCTTGTTGAAAGATTAAACCTAAAGTGTATAAGCTACTGAAATAACTCTCCAATAAAATGCAGATATCTATGTTGGCACTCTATAATTTTCAATAAAAGCCAATTGCATAAAGCTTTTTCAACTTAACTCTGTTAAAAAGTATAACAGACTTTGTATAAAGATTTAGACTTTAGTTTTTCTTTCGGAATTTTCTAGAGTAAAAAGTTTATAGAATTTTTGTTATAAATACATATACATATACCTAGTTTATATAATCTAGGTAAAAAAGTAAAGCTCAGAAAGCTTTTATATTAGCTGATTATGAATATTTATAACATTTTTATAAGAACAATTTTAAATTCAACATTTTATTTAAAAGCTATATCACGATCATTAAAAAACTGGATACTAATTTTTTAAGTGGCTCCACAAACAACAGTAAGAACTATAGTACTAGTATTAGTCGCAATTTAAAAATGCCTCTTCGATTGTAAATGTCCCAATTATAAATTGAAATTAGGAAAAGATATCGTTTTTGACTGCTCTTGGTGAAAAACCAGAAAAGATAGATATAATGACTTAATACGAAGTATGGGCTATGGGAAGGAACACTTCTCTTGTCAAGATGGTCTTTGATTCACTTAATAAACAATAACTACTGATACATTAAACTTTATTGAACAGCTTTCATAATACTTCATCATAATCATCATAATAATAATGTCGACCTCTAGTTTTAGACTGTCAACCCCCCTTCTGTCAAATCTGTACCATACTAAAAATCCCTAAATGGCCGCGCCAAAACTTAAATTTAAAATAATCGCCTACAGTTCGGCCAGCCCTGACAGGTGTTCGACTCGAACACAACTATTGCCAGTAATCATAATCACATAATAAAAAAAACATAATGTTCGTACATAAACATATCATCAATAATCATAATACTCATAAGACATAAAATGGCATAAATTCATAAACAACATACGAGTATCATCAATAATCATAATACCCATAAGACATAAAAAGGCATAAATGCATAATTTTAACATATCAATAAAAGCTATTCATACAATCTGCATCAGTTATTTTTTTTTTATAAAAATAAAGAAAATAAAGTAAGATTCTGTTTGTATATTAAAATTAATTTTCAATAACATCTGTCTGGTCAGAAATTGGAGACCAAAGCTTCATTTGATCTGGTGCACAGACCGTTTCAAAAGGTATTTGTGATTGTTGAAAACCGGGAACGTCAGCAACAACAAATCGATCGTTGTCCAATATTTTTTTCACCTCGTAAGGACCACGAAATTTGGGTATTAATTTTTTATTATATCCCGGTGTTGTATCAATATTCTTTATCACCACATAATCACCGACTTTATAATCATTTACTGATTTTCGTTTTTTGTTATAATATTGTTCGTTGTATTGTTGAGATTTAATAATGTTTGTGGCCG
>SSSI01009588.1:0-21597 GCA_004796505.1 Oryzaephilus surinamensis
GTTTTATCAATTTTCTTTGTAGAAAATTCAAATCTACTACTGTTTATTTACAGAGTTCCAAAATTTGTATTTTTGTAAGCATGTGAAACTTTTTCCAATTTTCCGCTTACATCTTTGAAATCTAATAAAAATTACAGTTGATTTATTTATAAATTATGACTGTGCAGTATTTGTTTACTTAAATTTAATTCGTTTTCTCGTCCGTAATATTTTCGTATATGAAATGTTGTTGAACTTTTTTCTATTGTTCCCCACATGTTTTTTTAATAAGTTCAAGGCTGCCCTTCTTGTACATATTTTCTCTAAATTAATTTGTGTATATACATATATACACATAATATTTCTTTAGGCAATGTATTATTTGTATCGTATATATTGTTGATAATAAAAATAGTGCAAATGAATAAAATGTTTATATTCACAACACAGTAACAATAATAATATTAAAACGATGTCACTATTTAGTGAGATGAAGGCCTAATCTGTGTGACCCAGCAGAGCCGGCCTTAGCCTTTCCGGCGCCCTGGGCAAAAATTCTTTAGGCGCCCTTTTATATAAAAAATTTTATTGTTTATTTTAAATTAAAAAAGAAACCCATGTTTTTTTTAAATGTAATAAGTCACATTCCAATACAAACTGATTTTTCTTGCCTTTTTATCAGCGAATTCTCTAATTAAAATAGAAAAGTCTAATTGATTGCCCAAAAATCCTACTCGAAGCGCCCCTTTTTCGTAAGCGCCCTGGGGCCTTGCCCGACTTGGCGCTACCCTTCGGCCGGCTCTGTGACCCAGTTCTAGTGATCTCTCCCACATATCTTTCTGTATTTTATGGAGCCATTCCAGAATAATACCGAGTACTATATAATATACAAACCTAAATAATACACTAAACACATTTATAAACTTTTTTTATGTTGTGTTTTAAAAATAACTATTTTTTGTTTTATAGCGTACCAAGCCAAAAAAGGACCATATAAAGGAATATAGAATTAATATTTTATTTATGCATTTTGTGGACATAATAAATTATTATACTTTTTTGTGGTTTTATTATTTAGGGTTGTTCATGAATATAAATTTTATAATCTATAATAGGTACCAGATATAGAAAGGGTTGTGTTTAGATGGTTTTACAATGTCATTGCTCTTTCATTAAATTTATAGTCCTTAATATTAAATGTTTAATTTATGGATTATAGGGGTGTGATTCAGTTTGGAAAAGTTTTTCGGAAAAAAAAATTGTTTGGTTAAAGATTATAGTTATAATACATGGATTGGTTGAAAGTGTTGAAACTATGTTAAACTTACATAAAATCGTTTATGGTCGCTGAAATTTATTTAAATAAGACTTATGAATACACAGTGCGTCTAATTTTGGAAATGTAAGCAATAATGAAAATATGAAGTTTAAAGAACTTTTGAAAATTCTTTATTATTTGTTTTGCTATGTTAGACACTTTAATGGGCAAATTAAATTGTCAGACTATAAAGGAAATGTAAACACAATTACATATTTTCTTTTTTGGAAAATTATTATTTTTTTGTTACGAGGGTAGTCTTTTAAGTATTCGTACGTTTGAAAATTCAGAGCTTATAGATAAGTTATTTCATTTGATTTTGTGATTACAAAAAATCAAAAAGAACATTTAGAAACATTTTTGAGATATACCTAGACCTACAACTTCACTTTTAGAAATTGCAGTTTTTTATCAATGTTTTTCCTAAATTAAGTAAATAGGCTTAGTGACGTAGAGAGTAAAATATTGATAGGAAAATCAATTCTATTTACTTTTAAGTTTGTGTGGAAATTTTTTGATATACCTATTTATCATTTTTTGTTAGATTTGAATGCCAAAATAGTTTTAGAAAGCTAACCAAAATTTTTTTACTTCAGGATTTAAATTTAGCGCCTTAATTTCTTTGTAGAGCGCAAATGTCCAAACATTCCGCTAAATTCAAATTTTTGCAATTAAGAGTTTGATATACTTTTACGATCATAGTTATTAAAGCATTTTGCAATTTAGTATTAGGATTTATTTATTTAATAAAAAGAATTACTTTGCAGTTATACTATACAAAATTAGTTTTCTTATTAATTTCCGTTTATAACCGTATTCCATTAATCCAAAAATAACCCCTGTCTGATAGGAAGCAAAAGACTAATTTGTAAAATATCAAATTGCACTTTTTGAAAGGGTAACCCCTGCTATTCAATTTTCGTTTCTGGTCTATTATTGAGTCATTTTAACATGCCCCGTTTATTATTACACAACCATACCAAAAGTTTCTCCAGTCTAGACACAATCCCATAAAATTAACTATACTGAAAATAATCGTGTACACAAAAAAACCCACTTGATGACTAATCTTTTGCTGAACAATTTGAAAAATTCTGAATTGATCAATAGATATTCAATTATCTAGTTGAAAATGAGGCGAGAGGCAGGAGGAGGGATGCAATAAATTGAAGAGCAGGTGTTGGCCTTTCGGTTATAGTGGTTAATTATTTTGTCTCGTCTTTTTTTTAATATATATTAAATATTGTAATTGTCTTTTGTGTTGTATATAAACACGCGACTGGAATAATCACGCGAAATGACATGCCTGAATAAATCTTATACTCGTTTTCTGTGATTATTCAGTGATTTTTCGGAGCAGAGTCGGCTCGAGCCAAAATTTCTGAAAAGAAAATCCATACGGTTCGCCACTTGAACGTTAATTTTGGACTTGTTGAAATGGCGCGCAGTTTTATTTTTAAATGAAACCAGTTATTTTATTTCTATATAAACTAATAATAGTAAATTGGATGGGGTCGTAGATCTAATAAATTTTCTAAATACTCCAAAAATAGATACGGTGGATCTTTCAGTCTGTTGTACATAAAATGATCACACAATTCAAGTCCACACATCACATAAATTGTAAATTGTGGATATTTTTGTTTGTTTTTTGTAAATGAGGTCAAGATTATCCATTGACCCACCATAATAATATTATTTACACTTTATGACATAATTTATATATTTGTGAAACCATTTTACAACTTTCACCAAACAAACTATTATGTTGGTGTTAATTTTAACACCCTGTCTGTACACGTTTTGTGGATGGTACCGTTTTCAGGGCCCTTTAAGCAACTTGATACTTCCGTTCCGGAATTTTTCTTGATTTAACTGTACTACTGTAAGAAATTTGTGTGTTGTTGGGGGGCACGAGCCCCGAAAAACGTGTGCCACCTGTCTGGGTGGTGATGACGATGGCGGTGTTGGTGGTGGTGGATGGTGGACCCTCTCTTTCCTTTTCGTGTGCCACAAGCCACAATCACTTCTAGTTTTCAAGTGCAGCTGCCGGGCCATATGGACAACGTGCTGCCTTTTAACATTATTTTTCGACCACACATCTGTTCATGTACCCATCCAGAACCAATACAAAAAAATAATTCGTCTATCTCTGTACGTACCCTCTTAAGAAGCATCTTCCACCAAAAATGAACACGTGTTCGGTTTGCGAGTTGTTCTTGCAGCCTGCTGGGTTACAGCAAATTTATCTATTTATACTAAACTTAAATTTGGATGGATATATAAGTTGTAAATTTGGATTTTGGGTTTAAATTTTGGAAATGTGCAATAAAATATCGATGTTATGATCGTGGTGAAAGGACTGCCTGTGTCCTTGAAGTTTTATCCTTCAAACTTGTCGAACTTTTACTGACTGACAGCTACCTATTGAACGTTTTTGCTATTATATTGTTGTTAACTGCACGATTGAATGGCACTTTATATTATACCTAGATTATATGAAGGGGAAAATGAATTTTATTATTTTTGTTCGATTTGACAATCTCAAGCGCAATTAAAATCGTAAATTTTAATACTTATGTTGTAAAGATGCGAAAAAATCTTAACTTAAGTCCGACGTATAATTTTTACAGAATTAATTTTCTAAATTACAATTTTTAACATTTGTACAATATTCCGGTACTCGCTTCGCTCATCCCGCCAAAATTCTGCTCGTTATACAACATATTGGATTTCACATTTTTTCGGTTTCCATTTTTCTCATCCTTTCCAATGAAACGGAAATGATTGTAAAATTATCAACCTCGATTTATCTGTTCAAAACTAAGCCACCAACTTAAAATTCAACACATTTCGTAGCACAAAGCCGTTCTAACTATGTAATTAATTTTTACCCTTTAAAATTATATGGCCAAGTTTACCGTGTTTATAAAGGGTTAAAGTCTTTAATTAAACAATTTATGGGGCGCGATAAGAATCAGTTATTGCATAGATTTACAATTCCAGAAATTCAACTATAATACGTATATATTTAAAGAAGTTAATAACTATATTTCAAAAAGTTATTCAATAACTTTATTATAAGTTATTAACACACAAAAGTGAAACAAAAGTGGTCAGATATTTTGAAACAAACAAACTTTGCAACAAAAGCAATAATTTAATTTACTGTTTAGAAAATAACATCAATTGTCTATTAAAATTAAATATTGGAAATTAGAGAATTTAATATGGATTGATCATTTACCATATCAATTAAATTAATCAAATTTAATATAGTTTACATTAATACGATGTTATACAATCGTATTTATAAAATTATACCCTTATCTAATTATTAAAACTAATAGAAATACTGTTCGACCGTATAATATGTGGTAAATTCACTTTCATTTTATAAGATACTACTGTAACTTGTTAAAAAAAAATAAAAATAGTTAAATAATTTATTAGAAAATTACGTAAATTCTGTTATTATACGGGTATTAGTAGGTATATACAACTACATCTTTTTTTCTAAAAAAAAATATTATACTTATTAACGATTTATATCTTACTATTATTACATACCACCCATTTTATGAAATTATTGCTTCCAATTTTCTATAAACTAAGATTAATATATGTATTTCTATTGCAATATTATAAATCCTTGTAATCGATTGGCAATTTAATATTTGCATTTAAAATTATCTATATACATTAATCGTTCAATTACACATTTGTGACGAAAATGTATACATTGGTATATAATTTTATATATGAAATTTCCGGTACAAATTGTGCAACCAAAAAAAAAACATTATTTTAACATTTGTACTTATAGTTTTAATTATATAAAGTCAATAGATAAATTCGAAACGATTTCAACGTTTTCAGTAAAATTGTTAAATCCGTTCAAGAAATACATGTACACATATTAGATGTAATACAGCATCTGCTGTCATGAAAGTGAAAAATATTTTCGGTATAAAAGTGGTATAGTAGAACGATGAGAGGGAGGGTTTATAAACATATTATATATTTTTTGTGTATATGTTTGTCTGTTTGCAGCAGCTTGCACTAAATTTATACCTGATGTGGCAAGTTTTCATATCACCTGCTTTTTATACACAATTTTAATTGAAAAGTATTAAGAGAACGTTTTTTTTGTGGAACAAGTGAGTTGCTACATCAATAGGGAAGGATTTAATAAATGACGTTATATTAATGATGGACTAGTTGCTATTTTTTAATTTTTATTTAGTTAACTGTTTCTTTCACTATTTTGGTGTTCGAATATTATTATAATACTGCTTCTCGAATTTAATAGTCGATTTAACTTTAAAAAATTAGTACTAATGTTGATTTTACATCCACTTTTATACACACGTGTAATGTTTGTTGCCTAATTTCAGACGCCGCGAATTTTAAACTCGTGCTGGAATGTAGCACTTTCTGCCACTTCTTTTTTATGTTCTGTAATGGAAGGATTTCATGTCATGCACATTCTGCTTTGTGAGTCTTGTTGTTATTCATTGACTGTATAGGAATTGGCGGTAAAAAACCACGAATTTAAAATTTCAACTTATTTAGCTCACCAAAAATGTAAGATATAATCATTTTTTTTATTTTTATTCAATAGTTTTGTACGATAAAATATTAGATCGATTTAGATTGAATAAAAGTTGATGAATCCGGTCCTGTTGCACGTGTATGATAAAATAGAAGCCTAATGAAAATTGAAAAGCAACATTACGAAAATAGTACTATTCAAGAAAATCACATCGAAACTGTTTTTAACACATTCCAGAACGTGAACTTATATTTCTTCTTAATTAAAATATTTTCTTGAATTAATTTAATCTTATCGAAAAATTATTTGTATTATAGAGTAAATTATACTATAAATTTAAACTATTTCTGTTTTAATTAATATAAAATTGTAAATCCATGTGTTACGGCGTAAGGCTATTGACTTGACAACGTTTATTAGACCATAAATTTTAAGCCCTTTATCTGTAATAGAAAAAAAAACAAATATTTTTAAATCACTTTTTTTGTAATAATGTTTAGGAACGATTATTGAAACGTTTGTTTAAAGGTTATGGTTGAGGATATTATTATTTGTTTTATAATAATCGGAAGGCTTCCTGCTGACTAAAGAATGGGAAAATTTATTACAGTTATATACGTATATGTTTATTATTATTATATGTGCATGTATCTGTATAAAAATTTGAAACATGTTTTAATTTTTATCTCTTAAGCATGGTTGCAAAATTTTAATTTGAGAGAATTATGGTGGAAGAGTTTGACACACCCTTTTCTGAAAGGCTTAAATTCGTCTCTAATATACATATAAGGCGCCGATAGGACATTTTTGTATAGATTTTCCTAACTTGTACGTGTATATTCAAAATGTTTAATAAAGTCCTAATCGGCTCCTCATACTTATAATATATGGAATATTTATTAAAATTGAATTGCTTGAATTTGACACGAATTTGAATAAATATAACCTCTACAATAGTTTTCGGCAACTGCTGTCAATTGTTTGTGACGTCACAAGAACAACATGTTATTTCAAGTCGTGGTGGGAGAAGTAGGACACCGACCGCTTCTAAATAATCCGTGATATAATGTCCGTAAAAAATTAAAAAATGAAAAACTTCGTATGTTAAAAATTATATTTAGTTTCTTGACACTTCTAGAAGAACATATTATATGTATATGTATGATTAAAAGGCCCTTTTAACTCAATCCACTCCTTTAATTCTATGGATCGATATTTTTCTACTCCCACAATATATAGATTGATTTCCACTTCCATCCATGACTCCACATAAACTCTTTCTATAAAAACAGAACCCACTTCTTATCCAATACATTGTATTCGATTACAATTTATATGCACATTTGTATAATAATACAACAAAGACCGTATTATTCTGTTGTAAAATATTTTACAAAATAAATTTATTCAAACAAAATTAAATTTCAAGAAAATGTTAAACAAAAAAACAACACTATTATTATAATATATTGTATAGAGAAATACTTCCTCTCTCTTCAGTTCGGTCCTTATATTTTTTTCCGTAAATCTCACAATATTACAGTTTTGTATTTTGTAACAAAAGTGGTCCTTCTCTAACACATTACATATGCGTTCGTTGTCCTTTCTTATCAACAGGTAGAGGTGTACATTTTATACAACAGTGTGTGTGTTTCAAGTTTGTGTTAGTGAGAAGACCAGTTACTCACCACATGGTCAAGATTTTAGAGTTTAGTTCTTTGATGGCAGCTGGTGTGTAAAAGACGCTTTTGTCGCCATTAAGCACAAAAAACCAACTTTTATAAAAATATGAACAAATTTTAATTGAGAAAATGTTTTGTGGTGGTAGTTTTCGTTCAAAAACAATTGAGAAAAACGATGATTATTATGTGGTTAGTTTAAATGATCGTACAATCAAAATAAAACGTTCAGCTAGTTTGAATAAAGCCGACCAATATGATAATAGATTATTGATGAGAAAACGCAGAATTTTGCCACCAAAAGTGCCCGAAATCAAACATTGTGTCCATTTGGATGGTGCTGAAACGGTGAGTTTTCATGCAATTTATATAACAAGATGATGATGATGATGATGATGACTTGTTACCATAAAACGGTAATTTATAAAGTGATTGCATTGACCGCAACCTATATATTCTCTTGTTGCCATTTTTAATTATTATTACAACAACAATAATTATGGAATCAATTAAATTTTTTTTATGATAAAATTGTAAAATGAAAGGTTTCGCATATAAATCAAAATGTTGTTTTTTTTTCGAATGTTGAAACACGATTTGTAAATAATTGTTTGTTTAAAGGTTAAAACTTTTTTCCGAAATTACAAAATTCTAGATACATTTAACGCTAAAATAGAAAAACTTGTTTATATAGACAATTTTTAGAAAAACGGTTGTATAATTTTAAAATCGGTGACAACTTTAGAATGGCATGTATTTCATTCTGTCATAAAGCGATAAAAATGAATTGGGGGTTGATGTTAGCATTACAGTATTAAGGGCCCATAAAACTTGTCAAAATGTGGGTGGGTTCGTAAAACCATTATAATATATTTTGTTTGAACAAAATTTTTAAATCTGAATGATTTAGGATTGTTTCTTCTTGTCGGATTTTGTGATTTATTTCGAACAATTGTCGGCTACAAAGAATATATATGTTGAAAATAATTAGATATTTCTTAAAATTTCGTATTATAACCAAGGACAAAAGGCTTCACAATTATTTACTATGTGCGAAATTATGACAGTCATAATTTTTCGTTAATTTGTTACGAAAATTTCACTTTGAGGTGTTTTTCCGCTGTTCAAAAAATTCCATATTGTTTTTTTTCCAGTAAATAAATTGTTTGTTTTTATTCATCTTATTTCCAATAAACATTCAACATTTTTAGCATATTACGATTATTTTGTCCTTAGAATAATCTTAATTGTGTTATTGTTTAAGTCGACAAAAAGTTCAATGTTAAAATTGAAGAGCAACATTATAAAAATACAAGAATCTTCCAACTGGTTATTTTCTTCACACATTATGAACTTATTTCAAATGGAGATTTTTTTCCCCCACCTAATAATATAGTGACTTAAAATAATCTGTGTGAAGCGTTTTCGGTTCCCCCTATATACGGCCCACCCGCACTTACCCTGCAAAAATACAGGACAGTATTTAGGGAATAAATTTTTTCCCATTAAAATTGTTAAGCTCTTCACAGTAAAAAGTGGATAAAATCGACTTTTATAGGTAAGGGAAGCTAAACAAATTTTTTAACACCAAGGTTAGATAAAATAATGTTTTTTTTTCGTATTAAATAAAAATGTTTGCTCCCCTTCTTCAATTTAAATTGCTTGCTCCTTCTTTGCCCTTATAGTTAAAATATTTTTTATCGTCTTGTATAACAAAAGTAGGAATAGTTTTTTCATTTAGCAAAAAAAATTGTTGCATAATTCGTATGTAAATCAAGTTATTAGTAAACATCCTGCTGTACAGTGTAAAATTTCATTGTGTGATAATAGAAATCATCTTTCCGATAAATTATGCACTAGTTTTTGTTTTGTGTACTAATTTTCCGTTGACCTTCACACAATCAACAAATGAGGTCATATGATATTTTTTACATTTGCAATATTATTTCCGTTACGACTTTCTGTACAAACCACAATTTCCCTATTTTATTACCAATAAAGCGTTATTAATACTGTGGAAAATTTAAAAATACATTTTTTACGTACATTTAAAGATGGAAGTAAAAAATGGATAAGCACGGTCCTGTGATGACTAATTCATCCGTTTCGTTCAAGACTATCATATTATAGTTCATTTTAGTCGGTTGTGGAACGTTGCACTAATAAAATGAGTCGAGTTGAAGGTTCTTTAAATCGGGGCCTACATGTGTTTAACAAACGTATCATAGCAACGAAACTGTCAGTTGTTTTGTGTTAATTTTTGTGTTTGTTTGTGCAGAAATTTTCGAAAAAAGTATATAATCTAATAGTGTGTGATTTTTGTTGTTATTATTCATAATTTAATGAAGATGTCGTGGCTGAGACGTTCTTCAGATCCAATCCGATTACAGAAGAAGTCTATTGTATACGAATTTGATGATTTCGATGATAGTGTATCGAATTATTCAGATGATTCGGTAAATATTTTAATAACAATTTTATTTATGTGTACATAAATAGTAAATGGGAAACTGTTTTTAACAAAGGAAAAATTGTACAAGTATGATGACTTAAAAGGCGCCAGACTGATTCAACTGAAAGTAATAATATCGAAACCATGTGTGTGTGTGCGTTTGTATTTTTTATCTTGCGGTCAATGTATCATATGTGTTTGACAACAGCATTAAATTAATATATGTTATATATTTTTTCCAAGTATGTTGTAATATGTTTAGATCATTTTTGAATTTTAATTTAATAACGATTCATCCGAGGGTGATTCAGTAGTTAGGGTGACTTTTGATGATGTCATCGTTTTTTGGGGGTGAGCTTTTAGCCGAAATTTTTGAAATTCATATTTTAATTAAATATAATAAAATATGTATGTATTTACAAAATTCTTAGAAAACTGCGTAATGTCGAAAAATAACATTAATATTAAAGATTTGAATGTTGTATTGGATTGTTTAAACGAACACTCCGAACAGCATCAGTTGAGTTCATTCTGTAAGTGAACAGACTATAATGTATAATCGCTTCCGAATGAATACCGCTTTAATATTCTGTCAATGGCAATAAATTTTCTTAATTTTTTTAATGCTCTCTATTAGATAATCAAAAATTTAATACTATGCTGAAAATACTAGTATCAGAATTTTTCAGTAAAGATTTTAAACTAGAATTTGTTAACTTAAAAATTATGAAATAGAAACTTCTTGTACACTGAGATGTTCGTAAATCATTCTTGTTGTAAGCCAAATGAACGTAAGATGATTTAAGGAGCACTCTGAACACTAGTTATATGGATTGAGTTCACTCTTTAGATGAACCGAGTATTATTTGCAATCGCTTCCGAATGAGAATCGTTTCAATATTTATTTCAGTGCATATTTCGATATTATAATTAAAAATTTTATATTTTGCTGAAAATTCAAGGATCGCACCCTGAACCATATACATAATATAGTAATAAGTACGTGCTAAAACTAAGTCATAAATAATATTCGATCACTTATACATTTTACAACTCATTAAATTGTCGTAAATGTTTTCGCGATAATATTGAGTCATTTTTTTTGTAAATTGTTTTCATTTATTTTTGTACATTAAATAACCATTTAAAATACTATTCTATATCTCATAAAATAGTTTGTTGTCATTTAATTTGATAAAAAAAGAAATGACCCGAAATTAAGATATATCACCATCATCCCATTACATTAATTTCATTTTATAGATTACAGAAATGAAATTTGTTGTAGGTTGTACTATGTACAATTTGTTGTGTTCATGTTTTTTCTTTTGGTATCGATGAAACTAAAAATATGTTACATTTAGTTGGGAAGTTAGAGCGTCTCGACGCGCCCCGTGTCTGTGGATGACTCATCGTATTATTTGCAGAATGCATTTATCTGAAAACAGAGGGTGAGACCAGCTAAATAACAACGATGACGATGCATTCATCCACGAACGCGCAACATTTTTAACTACATATACAGGGTGTTCAAGAGTAACGGCAGACTGTTTCACTAAGTGGTTCCTGTCTTAATTTTAAGAAGAATGCCTTAAATCCTTGTCTGAGAGTGATTTGTTTTCGAAATATGTACAGGGTTTTAAATAATTCTTAGAAATTAACGTTTTTCTTGAATATTTCCAAAAAAATAAATTTTTTTCAGTAAAATTTCGAATAAATTAAAATGGTCCAAGTGTATACCAACGTTATTCTGTACACCCTGTATGATTGTTGGTTTCATCTCTCTCTCTCATCAGTTTTTTTATTAAAGGCGACAATTTAACTTTAATACCTCCAAACCCCCTTTTTGAAATGTCAAATTTTTGTTCAGGTTAAATATAGAAATGTTGGATTTTAAAGCGATATTGCTGTTTTTACTATTATCTTCATGAAAATAGTAAAATCCGTATCGTAAATTTAATATTTAATTTAATTTTACAATTTTACTCGTAAAATATATTTTTACCGCCATAAATTCGTGTTTTAACTTAAACATTGTGATATTTATCGGGTTTATCAGAATTATGAATCCACAGTTGGAATCGTATTTAAATTTATTGCTTTTACAAGTTGTTTCGAACAATAATTAATATTTTCTGTATTAAAAGGGATTGGTTGTTGTATCATCGAAAACGTGCGGGTCGAGCAAATTTGGTCCTTCGATAATTACAGATTTCTGTGTATTCATATAAAGTTAATTTTTGTCAAATTAAGTAAGGTGGTTCGATCACCACCCAAAAAAATTCAAGATAATATGTAACTGTGGACGAAAAACTTAACAAATTGTGAAGAAGTGGTTTTAATATGTCAAAATTTGAACAAAGTCACTCTTGGCAAGATAAAACAGATTTCTACAAACTACTGGTGATCGAACCACCTTAATTTAATTATTAAAAAAGTTAATAACTGTATTAGGTACGTGTTCAAATTCAATTAATATAAATTCATATTGACCAAAAACGATTCCATTCAATATCACGTCCAAGGATTCATAAATATAAACCAGATGTTTGTATTTAATCAGAATTTTTCTAACAACTCTCAAGTGTTCTACTTGATTATTATAAAAAATACACTTTAATAATAAATAGAATGAAAAAAGACTATGTTTCTACTAAGTTGAATAGTGTAATAAGTAGCCTTCATTTTAACTATAACACACAAATTAAAGTAAACTATATAAACTATGTGAAATATGCGGGTCATAATATGTTAATTAATACTAATTTAATATTATTTATAAATGAAGCACCAGCAGCAGCTGGCATTAAATACCTACTTAATGTAAATAGGTAGTTTACCCTTTAAATTACAATTTCAAATATATTTTTTCAATTTGCACACATTTCAATTCCTTAAATGGAACAATAAAAAAAATAAATGTTATTATATAATAAATGATTTATTATATGCATGCGCACATAGCAGGTTCGATTAACGGCTTTTATTAAATAGCCACAATGGCCATTTTAGATGCGGTTTACATAAAACGTCTTATACATGCAGATATATAGGCATTGTTAAAAAAGCTGTGTTTTGCCAACAACAAAAGAACCCCCTCGAGGTTTTCGCACTCGCTAAAAATACGTATATACATTAAAAAAAAATAATACAATAAAATGAGCACGTTTCTTTGTATGCACGTTTTTGTGCAAAGCCTTAGGTTAATTTCAAATTGAATTTTGTAAGCTTTCAAAGAAAAATAAACTTGACTAACTATTTGGTGGATGCGACAAAGGAGGAGGTGATTTGATAAAAATTTCTCGTTGTGAAATTGAAATAACCAATTTTCAATTTGACGTTGTTGTCGAACGTGTGACGTTTTTTGCTGCTGCGCGCAGGACGCTGCGCATTAAAATAATAAAGATTTGAAGAGATAAAGAATCGAAAATTAATTTGTTTATAAAATTGAGGACAAATGGAAACAATGAAGGAAACTATAATTAACTTGTAGAAAATTAACCTAAAAGTCAAGGCACTTGTTTGTATTGCAATTTATTTTATTTTCTATAATGTTTGATATCATCAATTGGCTTGGTTGGACTCTAGTCAATTAGTTTGTGTGATAAAATTTGTGCCGCTTATTTTATAAATTAACTTTAATGTGGTTTTCTTGTTGTTTTAGATTAAAGAATTGAGTTTTTCAAGTACACTGGCCTATTGTTTAACTGTATATAACTAACTTTGATAAATTTATTACCTTCTCATGCTTTTATATGATAACGTAATTTCGATGGTAGGATATAATTTAATTATGGCGTTCGAACCTTTTGACAGCTTAATAAATTTAATTATAAAAAATTTTTTCTACTTCGGTCTAGTTTCGAACATTCGAACTGCGCCTCTTTGGTTGGTCGATTTTATAATACAAAAGTTAAATTGATGTTCGATTTATATGGAATGTCCACGGGTTGAAAGTTATAATCTGTCGACTGTAATTTTTGCTCTTTCTATTAAACTTCCTCGTATTTTTCTATAAAAAAAAATAAGAAAATTCACGTGTACGTATAAGAAAGTTATTGAATTTCATGTTTAAAATGGTATATCATGATAATTGCATATATTTATAATGTAATTTCCTGGTTGTCATTTCAATATTATATACACATAAATATATATAATTTGCATTAAATATTGCATACAAATAAGATTAACAATTGATAATAAAACAAGAATTATCGAACGAACGAACGAATGAACGAACGACGAATGGAAAAGAATAAGGACAAGAAAAAAAGGAATAAAGCACGATTTCTCATAAAACACCGGATGTATTCTCTTAATTTGTACCCCTGGCTATTGGATTGTGGAGAGATGGACTGGCATATTTCCGGTTTGTTCGGTTTGTTCAATTGTTGTACGCCATTACCAGATGTTCATCTTGAATTCATAATAAAAAAAGTGCCTTCAATCTGTTACAAAATTTTCGGTTTAGGTTGTTCGATTACCACCAAACTCTAGCCAATAAATGTAATTTGGTTTCAAAAATATATTTCGAATATTCACATTTTCTATGCAAAAGTCGTTTTGTGTTAGTGTTTTTATTTTTACACGAAAAGTCACTAAATAATTGATTAATTAAATATTTTAACCTAAAAAGTTGGTGAACTACTCAAATAAGTTAATTCTGAATTTTTCCGTATCTGATTAATGTTTTCCTTACAAAACACTAAATTTCCGGCTTTATATGTTGAACTAAAATGGTATTCTAATCGTACCACCTTAACAAACTATTAGTTAATTTTTTTTTGTATAAATCCGGAAGTAACTACGGACACACAAGAGTGTTCTAGACATGTGTGTTGTTTAAAGGGCAATGGCTTTTTTGCACATTAATAGGGTGTAGTGTAGCATGACTGACTATATATATTATACGAACATATTTGAATCGTGCTAAAAAAATACTACGTTTTAATTGTGTCTGAAAAATCAATTCGATTTAATGGTTCAAAGAGTACAAAGAATAATAATAGAATATTGTACATATGAAAAATACATTGAAAATTATACAAAATGAATAAACAAAGTTCGTCCGAAGTTAGAGCAAAAATAGTTACAAATGTGACGATTGTCGAACAAAAGTCAGTTGCCCGATGAGTTACTAGAAAATGGCATTAAGTACCGCTAATGAAAAGAAACGTCTTGAACGCACGATTAAAATCTGAAATTATGAATAAGCAACAATGTACGTAGAATTCGAAATAAGAAACGTTCTGTTCAAGACAACAATGAATGGGTAGAAAAAAATTGTACACAAACAGGTGTTATTTTTTTCTTGTTTTCAATGTGTGTGTGTGTGTACTTGCATATTATACATAGGAAAAACGATTTGCATCGCGCATTTAAGGCATTGTTATTTGATGTTGTGGAATTTATGTTTTGTAGATATGTGTTAGTTTTCCTTATTATACCTATGCATGTACAGGTGGTTTTGTATACAATTTCCATATTTGTGGGCGGTAGCATAGTTAGCACAAATTGTGTGCTACAAAATAACATGTTTTTAACGTTTTCTTGTTTTCCATCACCCTTAAAAAACAATAACAAGTTTTCGTTTAATGGGAAAAACAAGCGAACATCATTAAATCAGTTA
Organism: Oryzaephilus surinamensis; assembly: GCA_004796505.1. Taxonomy (NCBI): domain Eukaryota; kingdom Metazoa; phylum Arthropoda; class Insecta; order Coleoptera; family Silvanidae; genus Oryzaephilus; species Oryzaephilus surinamensis. The sequence goes on from SSSI01009588.1 coordinate 15,616, forward strand.
TATATCGTATTTTCAATTTAATAATGCAAATTATTTTTAACGTAGAAAATCTCTTTATAAATTCATTGTCAAAACGACGTTCATTTTATCAGTTAGGAAAAATCTTGCCCCTTTTTATTCTTTTAATAATATATACGAGTTTCTTTTGGTTTTGATAAAGATAAATGGTATCAATTTACATTTGAATGAATTTTATTTCTTTTCATCTATTAATATATATTTTAAATTTGAAAAAATTCTATATTTAATATTTTGTGGGATTTTTCTCTTATTTCCGGTGTCATATTACCATACTATCTGATCTTGATGAAGGTGACGAGATAAGGGAGAAAATTTAAACATACATACATATGTATATGTATATAATATGTTTCAATCTTGTAAAATGCCAGCCTGTGTCAGTCATTTTTCTAGGGGTCATATGAAAAAAGTATAATCCTGAAAAATGTGAAAGACATATCATATTTAGATGACTAAATGGATTTAATTTTTATATGAGGCGCCGTTTGTGCTAAAAATGAGATAAAATTTAATTATCTAGTTTCACTCTCAATCCATTATTGAACTTTGTAATAACTGGAATGCTAGCAGTTTCGAATAATCGACACATTTATTATTTTACGTTTTTTTTTTTGGTATAAACGTTGCCTCATACTCGTATTGTTCCTTCACATGACATGAAAATTGTGACAACAGAATTAACAATTTAAAAGCTGGAATTATCGAAATAACAGCTGTACCCCTATTTCTACATATAAGCGACGACATTCTTTCATCCCTTAACAAAAAAATTCATACAACTCGAATGTATCAACACGAAAAAACTTTTTAACCATTAATTAAAGTTTTGCAACAGCCATTAATGTGTGTGTTTAACTTTCTCACCCCTTAATACACCACTTTTTCCGGTATTATCATTGTATATTATTATTGACTCAACAAACGTAAATGAGTAATTTCATATTATATGCTGGGAGGGGATAAATTTTACGATGACATGGTTCTCTACATCATCCCCACAACATGTCAAAAACGTACATTGTGTAGTAGTCCAGTTAGTACACCCTCTCAACTTTAAACCACACCTAATTACGAGGAAGAGAAATTGAACGCGTCAACATGGAACATTGTAGCAAAGGGATAAAGGAGATAAAGGAGAGAAAGTAAATCGTGTGATGATATAATATTATATAAGTTTATAGCATATATGTATAGTAGTAAAAGCGTATAACATGAATTAAACTTTGGGTTACGGGGGTTGGGTTATGTTGACTTGAAACGATAATTCAAGTACATATGTACCTAAAATGCCTGTACACGCAGTTTTCGCTCATGTATTTCCATCATCCATCCCTCTTACTCTTTATCTCGGTACATCCATTTTGATAAACATCAGGATTTCATTAATACAAACCGAAAAACAATAAACCACTAATTTATTAGGGCTGATTTTAAATGAATTATGCAAAAATCTCTATATTAAAATGAATTATTGCCCAAGGGGTTGTGGTCATGGAAATTGGTAAAAAGTTCGCAATGGTAGCCCGAATAAATATTTTTTTAGAGGTGTTGTTTTTTTATTTGAGTGTATTAAAGCGTTGAATTTTTTACTCTGTATAAATAACAAAGCTGACGTGTTTTTATTCTAATGTACACAAAAATATTCAGAAGAAAAAGTTCATTAAAATCATTAGGACGGAAAGTGCCTTCAAGGAAAATATAATATATTTACCCTTTAAAGAAAATTTTTGTTTAATTTGTTTTGTGTGTGATTTTTTGTAATAAAAAATTGTGGTTTAATTTTTTAAATGCATTTTGAGATAACGGTATGAACCGTATGTTCGTTGTTGGTTTTTATCTTTCTTAAAATAATGCAGAACAACCTGTGGGATATTTTATATCTAATTGGAACGTTTATGTGACCTCTCTGACAGTAACTGATTTTAGGTCAATGCGAAATTAACCTTTTGATTACTCAGTTAAACCTGGTATCCTACCTGGTTATTGTCTGTATTGCAAACAGTGATTAAAAATTTGATTTTGTGGTTTGGATTTGATTACTTCTACTATATTGTTAACAAGAATTCCGCTTTCTACTGTTTTCTTTTGATCTGTTTCGAAAATTATGTCCTGTTGTCAATTGAATTGGTACCAATAAATATATTACAATATGGGAATATTCGTAAAATTGATTGTTTTGATTATAAAAAAGTATTTGTTAAATTAATTGTTAAAATCTCATTTTTTTTACTTATCAAAATTTGAAATAATGTAGGTTAAAACATTTCTAATAGATTAAAAAATGCTTCTAAATTTTTCAAAATTACAAAATAGACACGATTAAGATTGTTTATTTTATTTTTGGAGTTTCAACATAACCTTACAAAATCATTTCACAAATTTGACGTTTATAAGAGCCACATATGCGCAGAACCACAACGCATGTTTTTAATTCAGTTAGTTTGCTAGATTTTTAAATCTGGCTGAATAACAATTTAATATTCTCTTAAAAAGCTAAAAAGATTGTTATTTTAAACCAACAATTTTTCTATTTTAAGTGATGACAGCCTTTTTTCCCATTTTTTCACATAAATGTTGATTTTGCACGGCATATATAAAAGATATCTCATTGAATATTCAGCAACCCTATAGACCTGTTGTTTCAAATTATCTGTCTACTTAAAAACAACCCCTAACAAAGTAAATGTAATTTTTTACAAAAAAAAAAAATGAATTAAAACACCTTCACGTAATTGCACTACTCTTCCCCCTCTTTGAACTAGAATTCTTTAAAGTTAATTAATTGAAAAAGATCCCACGATTTCCCACATACATCCACATCCCTAACAGCATCCACGTTTTTATTTATTTTTTTGCTCTGCTTGAGGGACCAAAAAAAGAGTACATTTTTTCCGCAATCACCTTCAGCCCTCAAATAAAATCACGAACGACCTTTTAAAGCATGTGCCCTCCTACCTATACACACGATTTTTCTGTATGGTAGTAAAAGCCACCCCTTACAAATGTGTGCATGTATGTATGTGGGGCGAATTGAACCGAATGAAAATGATCGTATTTTGGCGGCGCGGCGCTGTTCATGGTACACTACCGCCATACCGAACAATTCAGAACTCCGTGTGGTGGCTGCGGAAGGATCCCGGGCAGTATGACGTCATACACGGAAGCTTCCCAATCGCTCCGTCCAACAACCCATCACATCTTCTCACCCTATTTCTAATCAAATAACCAAAAAACAAACTAAACGAAACACATTTACCGGCTACTCGAATTTATAAAGTACAAATTTTAATAGAATTCAAATATATTTTGCAAATTTCTATAAATTAAATTTATAATAAATGTGTGTGTTTGTGTGAAAAAGTTGCCATTCCATATAATATACGTTAAAAATGTGACAAACATGATGTTAAATTAAATTGTGTACATGTTTGTATTTCTGTAGTTGAAATAAAAATGTTTAAGGGATGGAAATTTGGAAAGGTATCAATAATATTGTTGTTATTTTATTTTTAGATATTATTCATGTGTTTAGAGGGTTGGTTTTTATTAATTTATTGCAATTTTTTATATACTTACCTAATACCTATAATATCAGGGTTATTTACATAGTTAAAATGAATGAAGTCATGCTAAAGAATAATTTAGGTCGATTTATGAATTAATAAATATGAAACAACATTTATATTTATGTTTCTTGATTTTTATTAATGTATAATGTAAATAAATACATATTTATGGTTTAAAAATGTGATTGTCATGTCATTACTAGTTTATGTGATGATTTAATTTAATAATACATTATATAGAATGTGATTTAATTTTAATTCTATAAAGATGAAAAGCAAATTTCATGAACGTAATAATGATTTTAGTTAACGATGAAAATCCAAATTGGTAATAATATCTAAATTCATCCAGTTTAAATGCATCTCGTATCCATGTTCGGTAATAATGAACATATTCGAATCTCTTAACACCTATTATGCAATTTTATGTACATTAAATAATAATTTCGTTGTGGATAACACATGTACAATTAATTATTTCAAAAGCCCAAGTATATATGCCACTTCAGCTTAATTTCCTACTGTAATTTACTTAAATCGTAATTAGAGACACAACATACTTAAGCAAATAATTAATTGTTCAAACTTGAACATTATTTTTATAAAGAAATCAAGTTTATTTAGAACTTTTGTTATAAATGGCAGTGCAAGGTTCGAACCTTGATTGTATAAAAATTTTATTACTTGAACGTAAACATAAAATTTTATAAGAAAATGCATATTGTTGGTTCGATATTGTGCCAGGTACATTTTTTTTTTGAAAATTGACTTTGTAACAAAGTTATACAAGTTGTAATTCGAGATGAATTCATTATTAGAAATTAATTGTAAAAATAATTAGTAATTATACAACTTTTTTTCAAAAAAAGTTTAATTACAGTACAAGAAAGTTTTTAAAACCACGGTTTTAAGTCTTTTTATCAACTTGCAGAAAGTTTTTAGAAATTCACAAAGATTTTAAAGTCGTTTACAAATATTATTATAACGTTAAATTTTGAATTTTGGAACTGTTTTTAAATTCAAAAATAATTTATGTGTAATTTGACAATTCAACTGACAAATTACAACTGTCAACTGTTAAATTAACTGATGTCAGTTTCGGCACATTTTTGACGAATAAATTGATCACGTGATTAACCATAGCCAATCAGCGAGACTCCCAACTGAGAACGAATGGAGTTTACTTTTTAGATCCGCCATTAAATTTTAAACTTGTTGAAAAATTCGAAATATTTGCATAGTTTTCATCCATTTTCCAGATTCATTCATTTTCTCATATAATATTTATTCTGAGAAGATGGAATACTAAATTAAGTTCTTATTTCACGTCAAACAATATATATACAATTGAACAGAAAACGAAAATAGTGTAGAATTTTTCACTTGTAGGTATAACAGAAAAAGGGAAAATAGGCGTTACACGATATCTCGCTGGAAGACAAGTTTGGTTTCTTCTTCGCACAATTTGTCAGGAAAAGCTTCCATCATTTTAGTGTGTTCTGCGTGTTCGGAGGCCATTCACATATATTAAAGCTGTCAAATGACACATCCTGATATTGTACACGTATATGAACATAGAACAAACACATTGACAGGGGTGGAAACCACCCCAATATATAAATTCACCTGCATCACCAGAATAAACCTATTATAACCGTACACACAACATTTATATACACAGGAAAGTAAAATCATCGTAATGATGTTGATGAATCTGGTGCGTGTGTTGATCTAAATTGTGCATTTGTCAGTTCATTAAACGTACATTCACTATTATTGCTACAAAATATTGTAGGGGATGTGTTTATATTTGCTTGTTCATCGTTTTAATAACAATTTTTCATACACCTGTGCCGTTTCTGTTACAAGGTATAATATTTAATAGGAAAACAAGGTTGAAGGATGTTTTTAGAAACTTTCAAACAAATGATTATAGATAGATTATAGATTTAGTGAGGTCTTCGGACCGGTAGCTGTTGGCGCTTCGGCGTGAGCGATGTTGTTGGGAAGATGACCAACCTTTATCATTTAGACTAAGTAAAAGTAGTAATCAAAATTTTTAACAAGTTTTTAGAATATTTAACACTGAGTAAAAAATGTGTTTAAATATTTAAATCCTTATAATGTGCCGAACCTTGTACGGTTTTCTAAGGGTAGGGAATTAAGGGTGAATTATACGATTGAGGGCAAGTTCACCGTTACAAACACCCATTAGAAAGGACGGAGATTTCTTGTAATCCCTTGAGGGTCACTATATCGAAACAGCCAATTATTTACGTTTATGTCTTAAGGAAAATCAATTTTCAATTGAGAAAATTGGCCATTCAGTTTAAAGTTTAATGTATTATTAGGAAATTTTTTATGTTTAATCAATAGACAATTTGTTGAAACGTTG
>SSSI01009591.1:0-10182 GCA_004796505.1 Oryzaephilus surinamensis
CCATACACACAACAATACACATTAGACATTTTTAACTACAGAAAAGGACAATATTCATTATTAATACTTGTTACTGTGATAATATACCTAATATTACATGTGATAACATTGATGAAATAATTATAAATAACTTACATTCTGAAAATATTTTAATAACTTGCACAAAATTGAAAGTATGGAACACGCGAAACGTGGAAATAAAATAATCACAATATAACTATGTGTCCTATCTTTTAAAATCGTTTTAAGATAAACTTACAAACGATAAAGAATTATACATATATTAACCAGTTTTAAAAAGAATCACCACCGTTACACTTTGTAAATTGAATTAATAACCGTTTAATAACCAACAAAATTCAAAAAGCAAATGTAAACAAACTTTTATCCTATGAAATCATTTTAAAAATTCTCCGCAGGCGTCGCGACTTGTCATCTGCTACTCGCCTATAGTCGATCAGCCTGGGTAGTGTCGGACTCCTACCTACTAAAACCCCTCCTTTTGCCCCCTCTAAACCCGAAAATCTTCGTTCAGATACTCCATCGGGTTTAGCGGCTGTCTTCTTCATACACCTTGTTCTTGCTCTCTCCTATCCTCTTCTTACTTCTTTTTTATTATTTGGGTAACATATGCAAATCCCATATTCCAGTTTTCTCTGCTTGACATCATTTTGGTAAGGAAAGCGCCGGGGCGACCCTCACTCATATCCCACCCGAGCTCCTCTCTGTCGGCAAGCTATCTGGGGCATTTGAAGAATGTGTGAAACACGCTGTCTTCTTCCACCACGCAAAATCTGCATATACTGTCGTCCTTTTTCCTAATTCTTTTTGTGTACTCCCGGAAGCTCCCGTGCCCACTTAAGAACTGTGTGAAAAAGTAGTCCGTCTGAGCATTCTCGCACTCCTGTCAGGCTTTCACGGAGGGGATAAGATTCTTAGTCCATTATCCGACAGAATGTAAATTGTCCCATCGAGATTATCACCTTCGAAAAGTTTCCTCCCTTTCTGTATTCTTGACTTCGTTCGTCACCGTACCTGCTCCATTTATCCTTGATCTCTAATCCACCAATAAGTCTATAGGTGGGATGCTACATATAACACAGAGAGCCTCCGTAGATACCATTCTGTAGGCTTTGGCTACTTTTAATTAGCATACACCTTTGGGTGGACAAAAGCATCGACTTGTATTTGTTTATGTTTATGACTGATGCCCACACTGGAGCCGCGTATAAAATGATAGAGTTGACTACACCGGCTATCATCCTCCTTCTTAGGAAGCCTGGGCCGCTCATGTTATGCATAATCTTGGTTAATGCTGATGCTTGTCTGGCTTTTTCGCAGGTTTTTAACACGTGATAGTTGAAAATTAGCTTGTCGTCAAGCCAAACGCCAAGATATTTCACTGACATGCACGGTATTACATGAACATCACCTATCTTGAACGAAATTCCCCCTGTTTCTTGGTCCTCTTAGTATTACACTTTCCGTTTTTATCGGTGCCACTTCCAGACCCTGGTTCTTCAACCAGTAGGTCACCTCGCCTATTGAATGTTAGGCTCTATGTATTAATTCTTCCTTGCCGTTTGCCTTGACTATGAGCACCAAGTCATCGGCGTATGCTAAAATATTACAGCCATCGGCTAGCTCTAATCTCAGAACACCGTCGTACAGAATGTTCCACAATAAGGGACCTAAGATGAACCCCTGTGGCACTCCTTGTGACAGACCCATTTGGCTGGCCCCTATTATTACTCGTCTGCCCCGGAAGTAGTTCTTAATCATGTTTACTAGATAGCCGCTTATCCCCAGGCCTTCCAAACATTCTGTACTTGTTGCCAGTTTAATCACCTTATCAATGGCGTGCGTGGTGCATTTGCCTTCCCTGAATCCAAATTGATGTTCAGATAAGCCATTAACTGCTTCAATTTCCTCGCAAAGTCGAGCTTTTATTAACTGTTCGAAGAGCTTAGCGACAGAATCCAGTAAACATATCGGTCTAAAGTTCTTATCGACTTTTTGCCCTTTGGGGATAAGGATTTAAGGAACACTCTACCTGCCTTCCATTTGGCGGGAAGTTCCTGTGTTCTTTAGGATATTATTGAATATACTAAGGAAGAGTTCCGGGAGTTCCTGCACTGCCAACTTTATACAATCAGGGAGTATGCGATCTGGACCAGGTGCTTTGTCAGATTTCAGCCGTTTGATGGCGATTGTTAATTCCTCTTGACTAAATGGGGTTGGTTCAGAACATATCACCTTAGTCAACATTGGTTGTATGCACTGTGGGAATAATTCGCGTTCTATCATCATTTTCCGATCTACGTCAAGTTCATACGGTGTCAGCAGGTGTTTAAATTTGTTTGTCACTATTTTGTATCCTGCCCCCCATGGGTCGTTCTCTAACTCATTGCAGAGTCCTGTCCAGCATGGTGCTTTGGCTTTTTTAATTTCCGTTCAATGTTTTCTTCTAGCCTTTTTGTATGCCAGTTCAAGGGTTGTGATCTGATCCAGACCTACCCCTCTGGCTCTTTCCCGAGTAACGGCCCACCTGTTCTGGTTGCAGGTACAACGCATCTTCTGGACCAAATCATTCCACTAAGCAGACTGCGCCTTTTTTTTCATTTCGCTCCATAGCATGTTTTTTGTGCTACTCTTATCTGTTCCATGGCGTCTTCCAGATTAGTGGCGCCTGCGATAGCCGTTAATGTATCTTTAAAGGCTTTTTGGTCGAAAAGTTGTGTTTCTCTGATTGAGCTGGCCTTCTTCCGTCGATCGTCAGTCTTCACCTTGAAAGAGATATACCGGTGCAGACTTATGGATTCCTCTTCCTCTAGCACACTCTAGCATCAGGAACGACTCCTGATTTCCACGAGCGAAGGTTGGAATTTGGCCGTCATTCATTACAACTAAGTTTAAAGATTGTGACCATTTCTCGAGGTATGCCCCTCGCCGTTCTAGGATATTGGAGCTCCATAATGAGGATTTTGAGTTAAAGTCCCCCAGCACTAAGAGGTTCGCGTTTCTTGTCCTTATATCCTCCATTATGGTGTCTATGTATGTGTGGAATTCAGTCCAACCTACGTTTGGGGAGATATAACAATTATAAAGAATACAGCTTTTGAAGTTAATGACTATGTAGTCCTTGTGTATTTCGTGCGAAACTACCCCGCAGTTCTTATTGACAAATAGTGCAGCCGGTTACCTAATACCTAGTGCAGGTTACCTAACCTAACCCAACCTTTTTTTTGAAGGTAGTGGAAAATGATTTATTCACACCGTGTGCTAAGAAGACGCACGGTAGTGTGGGACTCTCCGAGATACGCCCGGCATACCCACTAAAAACCACACCTTATATTTCACCTGCAGATTAAAACGCCCTTTTGTAGAGCCAAGCATCGTCTGTAGAAAACAAGCCTTTAATTTGTTGACTTTTCGTATTATATTTCTTCGTTTATTTTGTAGGTAATTTCATCCTCAATGAATTCTGCTATAACGTCCCAATTTTCCCGTTCTGTCAGCATTATAGATACTAGATTGCTAGGGTTTATTATTGTGCCTATAAGTTTTTCTACCATTCTTATTCTCATATCAGCGCAGCGTACGCAAGAAAGCAGAGTGTGTTCCGCGTCCTCAATAGCGTTTCCCCCATCACAGTACTGGCAGTTACCGTTCGCTCTTTTTCCGATTCTGTGTAAATACTGGTTAAAAACACCGTGTCCTGTTAGAGCCTGCGTCATATGGTGTGTGACTTTACCGTGCTTCCGTGTCAACCACGGTTTTTTTTCAGGAATTAGAGTTTTGGTCCATTTAGCGCTGTCAGATGAAGATTCCCTGGATTCTTGCCAGGTAAGTAGTGTTTTCTCCCTTACAACCGCAATTGCTTGTTTTGTTTTGTTTTTTATGTTATAGATTGTCTTCCGTTCTTTGGCCAGCAAATCTAGTGGTATCAAACTAGAAAGAACGAGGGCTGCGCTCGTTGATATAGTCCTGTACCCCCTGCATATGCGAAGGGCGAGACCCCTTTGAGCCGTGAGGACACGTTTTCTGTTAATGGTTAAGTTCATGGACTCAGCTCATACCGGAGCTCCATAGAGGATTATGGATTGAATACTGTGAGCGAGTGCTCTGCGCTTCGACTCCGAAGGTCCCTTTATGTTGGGCATTATGGCGTTTAAAGCCTTGGCCGTCTTTTCTGCCTTTAGGTAAGAGTAATTAAGATGTTTGGACATATTTAGTCTTTTATCTAAAATAATACGAAGATATTTAACTTCCGTTTCTGGTGTTATGAGGGAGTCGCCGACCTCAAAGACAATTTCGGTGCTAGTTCTTTTATTGCCTAAAACTAGATAGCCTGCGATTTGCTATGTTCCATTTTTAGTTCATGCCTTTTCAGCCAGAGGTCAGCCGCGCATAGGGTTTCATTAGCTAAAGTCATTAATTTGTGAGGGTCCTTAGCCGTTACTGAGATTGCTAGATCATCAGCGTAGCAAACTAATTTAACTTTTTCTGTTTCTAGGTCCATGATGTCGTTATAAAGGACGTTCCACAATGTAGGGCCGATGACCGATCCTTGAGGAACTCCGCCATCGATCCGTATTACTGTGTTAGCAGCAACTTCAATAGTTCTTTCGTAGAGGTAAGTATCTAAGATGTTAACGAGGTAATTACAAATTTTAATTTTCTTGAACTTTTGGATGATCCGCTGCCAAGAAGCGCTGTTAAAGGCATTTTTAATGTCTATTAGAATCAGCGCGTTCCACATGTCATTCATTTGGGCTTTTCTAGCTCCCTCTATAACACAAGAGATTGCGTCTACAGTGCTTTTGCCTTTTCTAAACCCGTACTGGTGTTCGTGTAGGTGGCCGATTGTTTCTAATTCCTCCTGTAGTTTGCTATTGATGACACTTTCAAACAGTTTGCTTATCGTGTCCATTAGACAGATGGGCCGAAATTTGGTTTCGTCGGTGTTATTTTTCTTTGGCTTTTCGATAAGGATTAATTTGGCTGTTTTCCAGGTTTTAGGGAAGGACCCGCTTTGTATAATATTATTAAAGATGGATTTTAGGATTTTGTTGTTCGTATCCGCAAGATTTTTTATTAGTTTTGCAGGGAGGCAGTCCGGCCCAGGGGCGGTGCCCACCTTAATCCTTTGTGCAGCAAGGCGTATTTCCCCCTCACTTATAGTAGAAAATTGGGAAGTCTCAGTACTGCTTGATGATTCTATTTTCTGACTAAGACTTCTTTGCGCTTCGGAGTGGATTATGAACAAGTCCTTTGCGACATTTATCTTATCAGATGTCTCTAGGGTTCCGAAAGACGGGCCCGTGGCATTAAGTTGTCTTTTTACTATTTTATAGCCCTCGCCAAATATATCGGTCTCCAGGTTCTGGCATAACTGTTTCCAGGCACTTTTCTTAGACTGTCTGATTGTTTTCCTGAGAAACTTCCTTTCTGTCTTGCATTTTAGGAGTAGCCTTTCCCTTTCTGTATTATCGCGGGTTCTGGTTTTCTGTCTGCGCGTGGACCGGAGGGTTCTAATAGCCGCTTCGATGGACTCATTCCACCAGTACGGCATTTTATAATTATTGTCGCACTTAACCTTTTTTGTGGTTTGCTTGTATATGGAAGAGATGAGATCATGGAAGTCTTCTACACTTATGTTGTTAGTGTAAGAGGAACTTAACATTTCGTTGAATTTTTTAATATCAGTTTCTCCGTATTTCAATCTATGTTTTTTCTTTTTTTTTACGGGTTTCAGCAGAGAAAATGGACATGATTTTTGCCCCACTGAGAATGTTCGTATTTGTTTTCTGTTTTCAACGACTTGTTTGCTAATTTTTGTTTTTGGGTGAATGTTGTGCAAATTAATTCTCATTTTCCTACCAAGTAATTCAGCAGGAGACATTCCCGTTATTCTTGATGGCGTCGAATGTTGTGTGAACATAAACCTTGCAAGTTTTGTATGTACGTCGCTTGCTGACGATTTATACAATGACTTCTTTACTTCTTGAACATATCTCTCAATTTGACCATTCGATGCAGGGTGATACGGTGGGGTTTCAACGTGACGAATTCCATTTTTGTCCATAAATTTCCCAAACTCTGCTGAAGTAAATGCTGTTCCGTTGTCGGTAACCAGTACTTGTGGTAAACCATAATTTGCAAAGATATATTTTAATTCTTTTATAGCCGCTTGTGAAGATGTTGATGCAACCAGCTTTACTTCCAACCATTTTGAATAGGCGTCTACCACCAAAAAAAGTAATTACTCTTAAAAGGTCCCGCAAAATCGGCATGTAGTCGTGTCCACGGCTCAATTTCTGGCTCCCATAGATGAATCGGGGTTTTTTGGTGGATTTGATTGAAATTGGGCACATTTTTGACATTGGCGCACCATCTTTTGAATATCTACATCCAATTTAGGCCACCAAACTAACGATCGTGCTAACGCTTTCATTCGTTGTTTACCAATATGTGTACTATGTAGCATTTTTAGAATGTCTTTTTGCATTTTCTCTGGAATGACTACTCTGTTGCCCAATAAAACGCATTCTTTATACAGGGAAAGTTCATCTCTTCGCATCCAAAAAGGTTGTAACGTTTCTGGTACTCGCTCAGGCCAAGCAGTTTTGACGAATTTTATGACTTGGCCTAAAACAATATCGTTTACAGTACGTTTAGCGAGTAACTTATCATTGATTGGTTTTTCTGGTCCATTTTCTAACAACAAAACATCGTACTCGTCTTCATTACATTCTTCCGACTTCATATCTTTTGCAGGTTGTAACCTACTCAAAGCATCTGCATTTTCAATCTTATTCTTCGGCACATACACTAGCTCATAATAATAATTGTTCAAAAAAGTGCTGCTCTAACCAATCTTGGAGAAACCATGTTTGGAATTGGTTTATTTGCCCCCAATAAGCCTAGTAATGGCTTGTGATCCGTTTGAATTTCGAATTTTCTACCATATACTCGTAGATAATTATGGAATTTCTTAACTGATTTTACCACTGCCAATGCCTCTTTGTCTATCTGCGCGTATTTTCTCCCTGTCGTATTTAATGTGACTGAATAATATGCTACTGGAGCAAGCCAACCATTCGATAACCGATGACTAAGGATTCCACCAATTCGCCATTCTTTCCAATTTTAAAACCCCATACGTCATCATAATACGGAAAGACTCCTTCTATTCCAGCCAATCGCTGATCCATGAACCTTTGAAATATTTGAGGCGCTATATGTATACCAAATTGTATACGAGTAGGTTTATAAAGCCCTTTATGTGTTATTATTGTCTGTGCCAGTGCTGTTTCTTCATTTACTTTTAACTGTTGGTAAGCTTGTTCCAAATCAAGCTTTGCAAAAATTTTAGAACCTGCCAATGTTGGTAATTTTTGGCATTGGATATGGCTGTAACTCAAAACCGCAATGCCCAATTCTTCAAACCAGTTCCTACCAATTAAATTTAAGCTGCCTCTAGTCGACACATGTAATTGTAAGCGTTTACGTCTGCCATTGAATTGTACCAACGTTGCAAATTTCCTCAGGAAATTAATTGGGTTCTTTTGGTAACCTCGATATCTTCTATATACTTTTCCAGTTTTGGCTTTCCATACTGCCATAATTCATTAAAGGTGTCTTGCGAAATTACAGATATATTTGCTCCGCTATCTATTTGCATGATGCATGGTTTCCCATTAATTTCAACTGCCACTATACATGAATTATCCACCAACCCAATTCCATTAATGCTCTCTACATAGCATAAATCATCTTCTTCAGTGGATTCTTCTTCCATAACTTGATTTTGTGACTGACCAGTGAGTTTCTCTTTTCTTTTTGATAAACAAGTTTTTAAAATATCTTCTTCTCCATTAAGAATTGCTTTTGCACTTCCAAATGCCTGATACCACCTACGATTCGATCACGCAGTCTGCATTCTAGATTTTCACCAAAATTACATGTTTCAGCCAATTTCCTTAATTTAGCAACAAATTCTGCCGCAGATTCATCTTGCAGTTGGTTTCTCCTTTCGAAAAGGATTCGCTTGGCAATTTCTGGTGGTGATGGAGAGAAATGCTCGTCCAATTTCTTGAAAGTATCGTCGACCGCTACTTCTTTCAATTTCAGTGAACTGCACAAAATATTTTGCGAGGTCAAACAACTCAGGCCCGTAAACACTAAGGAATACTGCTCGTTTTTTGTTCACATCAGCAATTGCATTCCCTTCAAAGAAAAATTTCAACCTTTCCTTATAATTAACCCATTTAAATGGTTTTCTAATTGAACAAAAATTCATTGTAATAATTACTGTTGATTACTGCCCAGGAGGAAATTAAAGTTCTCAATCCGGTAATTGCACGTGGTCGTAGTAAAAAGCGCGTTTTAACTGCCCTTTTTTGTATTCCTTCCAAAAATTTTATATTAATTGTTGTGTTTCCCGTCTTATTTGATAATAATAACACTGGATTTATTAACTCCTTTATTAACTATAATGATAATTGAATTAATTAAAAAATTTTATACGCGTGTTATTTATATCTGGAATATTCGAGAATAATGATTGCTTGATTGATATTTATTTTCTATGGAAACTAGATATATATAATAATTCTCCCACGCTATTTATTTTGGAACATCATCTTGTAGATATCTGGGTGGTTTTCTTATCCTTGCGGGTCGAGGTGATCTTTCAGCTGCTCTTATTGGTTGATCGTTAACTGGTTCATTATGTAGTTCGACTACATCTTGCAATGGATTTTGTAATTGATCTGAAATCGTTGATTCAGATTGATTTCGTTGATTGATTGGTATTTCTAGAGAATCTTCGAAAGTAACTTTTTTCTTTTGAATTTTTGTAGATGAAATTTGGTTAATGTGTCTCTTAAAAGTAAATCCGGTGTCCAGTTTAACTAAATAATGCAGATGTCCGAATTTCCTAATTATTGTTCCTATTTTCCATTGAACTTTATTATTTGCATAATATTTCGCTTGAACGCGTTCTCCCACGCTATATTGTCTTACTGCTGGGTGCTTCAAGATAGTTTTGGTATGTTTGGTTGGTTTAAGTGCGTCAAATTGAATTCGTGGTTGACGACCCAAATAATTTTCAGCTGGTGTTTTGTTGCTAATTAGTGGAGTCGTTCTATATCGGAATAATATTTCTCGCACTTTTTCTTTTATGGTTTTTGTTTCATTTGTCATGGTTGCTAGACGGTTTTTTAGGGTTTGTATGTTTCTTTCTGCTAAGCCATTTGTGGCTGGATGACCAGGTGCAATGTATTTTTGAAATATACCTGCTTCTCTGCAGAATTTTTGAAACTCTTGACTGGTAAAAATTGTAGCATTATCGGAAACCATAACGTCTGGAAATCCGTGTATTGAAAATATATCTTGTAATACGTCGATAGTTGAAGATGAAGTTGGTGCGGCTGTGGATATCCCTATTTCAGCCCATTTAGATTTAGCGTCTATAACGACAAAAAAATAGTGTCCTTGATACGGTCTTGTTATATTCGTGTAAATAAATTAGTTAACATTAAAACACTGCATTATTATTCACACTGCCAAAATACCTAAAAATATATATTAAGAACTTCTTTTTTCTCTTTACCGTACACCATTACGTCAAGATTTGTAGAACCAATGTAATTGTAAATGAATGATGGCAAATCTTCATATTCATATCCTAGATGATATTCATTATTGTATTCCATTTCATCCCATTCAATACCATGTACATTTTTCACTGTGTAATCAATATGTTTTTTCATTTTATCGTTGAAAATACTGCTACTATTTGGTAGCTTTATGAATCGATGAACATGTTGTTTCGTTATTGTGTTCAATATAGCTATTTCTTTAATTTGAAATGGCAGAACATTACCATATTTAAACCCTTGAATGTCTACCACCAACATGTTTCAACTTTTAATTTAAACTAAATATTATTTTAAAGTATTTCTCTATTTATAATACTGCTAGTTCAAATAATATCACACTTGCGCTTTCACAATACTTGATTATATTTAACTTTCTTATCATGCAAAATAAGAACGTAAGCGCATGTGTCAGCAGAAATATTTTTATTTGTTTCAAATTCCAGTCTTGAGTCCATCGACAGTACCATTTTTTATTGTATCCACTTGGTAACAACAATCAATTACCACCGTTGGC
>SSSI01009595.1:0-13069 GCA_004796505.1 Oryzaephilus surinamensis
TATATAAGTCCACACTGAAGAGAGTTATTTTTAACACAAAATTTAGAGTAATTTACAGAGTTAGCTCAACAAACCTTCAGT
This sequence comes from Oryzaephilus surinamensis, assembly GCA_004796505.1. Taxonomy (NCBI): domain Eukaryota; kingdom Metazoa; phylum Arthropoda; class Insecta; order Coleoptera; family Silvanidae; genus Oryzaephilus; species Oryzaephilus surinamensis. Next base: position 82 of record SSSI01009595.1, read on the forward strand.
GTACTTTTTTTCATTTTTTTGTGTTAATTTTATTACTTAATCGTGTTAACATTAACACTTTTTTAAGTTAAAATGAAATTTTAAGATTTGAAACAAACTCTAATTTGAGTTGTATGTAATCACATTTGATTTTATACATACACTGCTCAGAGTTAATTTTATACTAATTTTATTTGGGTGACGGGGTTGGTTAACAATTTATTGTTAAAATGTTAACCAAATATTCATCAAAAATGAATTTTCCACCGAAAGAACCTATCAATTCTTTCCAAAGATAATTCCGATAACTTAATCGGAATTCGGAATGTGCCGGAGCACATTGAAATTAGACTCAAATAGCCTAACTATATACAAACCGTTTACAAAGATTATAGTAAGATATAATGCATACAGCCATCTAGTAGTAAAATACTTAACATATAAAATACTTTTAAGTTGAATGAGCAGTGTTAAGTTCAACACGGCGCAGTGTTCAAATTTACATTGTAAACTAATAAGAGTAAAAAAGAACACTTTTAAATGAAAAATAGAGTTTTATTTAATTTAGTGTAAAAATTGCCTCTAGTGTTAAATTTTGAGTAAACTTTACACTGACATATTAACTCAAAATATTTAACCCTTAACTCGAACTAGTTTACACTGCTAGAATTTTTTACTGTGTAGGTATATACTTATAAATTATACCTAACTCTTGTTTTTACTTATGTATAAATTTGTGTTTATAATAATAATAATAATTAATTATTAATTGTTGACAACTAAATACTGATGCATATGTAATTTATCCATCAAAAAGTTTATACCTTTTTTTCATACAAAATTGACCTATAAAATTAAAATAAACAGGTATTATACTTGAATATAGAATAATATATATGCATATAATACTTATATAATACATATATATTAGGTAAGTTTAAATTTGTATAGGTATGAGATATTTAAGGAAAAAAATAATTAATAAAATGTGTGTAATAACTGAATTTAAAATAAAATGATACATACACATATATATGTTTATAATATACATTGGTAAGCCTGAAGCTCTATATAACAGTACTTAATAAATACTGCAAGTACCGTATAGAAGAACCATAGGCGTACAAATGGGGTTATTGCTTTTTAGTAGGTGAAAACGAAAATTATAATATTAAAAAATAAATAACTTTATCATTTTAAATATGTATTAATATGATTTATTTTTAATTCTTACTTATTTAAAGGTATAAGAATAAAATCATATATGTATATTTTTATGCCATATAAAGTAAAGCTTTTAATATTTTATAGACATTGTTTTAAATACAGCATATTCTTAATAAGTTTCTATAAATATACCAATAGTAAAGTTTGTTTGTTAGTAATTGGTTTTGTCATCACTGTATATGAGTTCTTTGAAAAGAAAACGCACACTTATAACACTTTCTTTTACGAAAAATTCTATGACATTTATAAAATAGAATGCAAGTGTAAAAGTACGTCACTGTTGTGCTCCTCTTTTTGATTCCTTCCTCCGGAGGAGAGCACACTGATATACCTTCCATATACCTAGTGGTGCAGTAAAAGCTGGTCACTTGAATATCTATATAGTTTTCATTCTCGGTGAAGTTCTTGAATGATTAGTGAACGTTAGTTGGCACTTGTTCTTTATTATATTGCACTTTATGCTGTCTACGTTTAAGTATTATACATCAAATAATTGCTGATGCAGTATTAGTGAATGTCTTTGAAAAAAAATATCGATTTTTCCAAATAAAAGTTAATGCCTTCGCCGCCGTAAGGCATGCATGTTAAATTTTAGTGAATTTTTTTTAAATAATATTATAGTGTTGATAAAAATTTGTGCTCATCATTATGATTTAAATATAATATTGTTAATTTATTAAACATTGTATATTTATTGATAAATACTTTTATAACAGTATTATTTTATACAAAAAAAGGTAAGTTTGCTGCAACTTTTGTAACTTGTGCTATCATTGAAATCACTAAATTAATCTTACTTATTTTAAATCCATTTTATTCATTTATATTTGATATTATTATAAAAAAATTATTTCTAATTGTTATTTTTTGCATTTGTTTACAATACTTTCGCTTTATTTTATTTCTTAAAATAAAATTGTAATATTTACACGAAATATAATAATACCTATCTAATAATGTGTATACTTATTAAGTAGTAAGTAATAGTAATAGTAACGGTAGTTATTATATATTAAATTAACAACTAGAATCTAAAATTTTTTGGTAATTGCCGTTTATTATTTGAAATTATTTTTTATGTAAATAAATATTAGTATAACTTATAAAACAGTGCATGGAGGTTACACGTATTATACATATATTGTTGAATTATTATCTAATTACTAAATAAAATAAAGCATTATTAATAATATTTCATTACTTAATATATTTTCAGTATTATAATATATATTTTACTTTATTAACTTTTTATATAACAATACTTAGGTATTATACCTTGACGTTTAAAACAAAAACAATTTGTTGTTATTTAACAAAAAGTAAAAAACAATGCTATTTTTAAGATTATGTAAAAGATTTCCGTATTACTTAACTATTATTATATTGACAATATGAAGCTTAACATTAGATATAATACATTAAGTATAATATGTACCTACTTATTTTTATTTTACTTAATTTGTCATAAAATGGGACATTGAAACCCAAGTATATTAGGTATAGCTTATTTTTTAATTTTAAAATAATAGCTTTATCAAATATGTACAATGTTTTAATTTAAAAAATTTTAAGTATTAGGAAAATCAGGGCGTAAAATTACATGCTCTTATTTTTATTAAACAAAATATAGAATAAAATCATTTTTTCAACTCAGTATTATTTTTAATAAAGGTGTGAAATAGTAACATATATATTTCCGGCTCAACAGTTTGTTTTAACCTTAATTCAAAAGTAAGTTATTGTTGTGATTAACTATATATGTATAGTATTATGTTTTGCACATTTTTACATAAATTGATACATAAATGCGGCTAGTGTTTAATAAAATCATTCGAGCGACACATAACGGAACCACATTTTCCATACATTGGTCTACAAAATGCAAATTTACATTTTTTGACTGACGACTTTAACTCTTTTCATTTCATTATTATTTATTATACCTATCAATTTGATAAAAATGTACCTACAAATTGTATATAAGGAAACATTAGTATAATATGACATTATTTCGTTATTTTGGTCAGTGATATACCGCTATGTAGGATAACATTTTTTTATTTATATACTTATACAGTATGTAAGACCTCTATATTTCTGTACCATATTATTAAATAGAGGTCAAAGTTGATTCATAAAATTTAAATTCGAACAATTTTCTTGGAAAAACAATAAATAACTTTCTCATTATTCTATTAAGTTTCTGTCACATTTTTTTTACAATTCACAGCATAATTTCTTAATACAGTTTAGAATAATTAATAGAAATTAGCAATTTAGTAGTTAAACGGGAACATGTGAAACATGTCAATTTTTCAAAAATATTCTTTAATATAATATGTGTCAAGAATTCGATGGTACGATGGTACTATTGTAGGTGTCATATAACGGGGCACAAGACTGTGACTGTGCTGTGCTTTTCGTGTATTATGTTAAAATTTTAAAGCCGAGACCTTAACTGTTGGTCAAGGTTAAGTTTTGACCTTGTCCGCGTATGTTGACCTACTTAATTTAGTTCTTGTTTAAATCAGGAAATATAATACATATTTAAAGATTCACAGCAAATATTTTATATTCTTCTGTATGTATTATTAATAAATCGAATATATACAAAAAGTAAAACGTATAATACCTATCAAATAAATTAAAATTAAATAAAAATTGGTAATACTACCAGTATATTTATTCAGTTTACATAAAACTACCGTTACAATAATACTATTTTTATTAGGTACTCAATAATAATAATTGTGTATGGTTTATACAACAATGATTATTTTATAATTATTATTATTGCCTACCTACATAGAGAGAAAGAAATTCATCTTAATATTTCCTTCAACTTGAATTTAAATAAAGAAAAAAATGTGTGTTTGTAAAACACAAATGATTTCAATTTAATTATTTATTGTATTGTTTCAGGGACAATGGAATTAAAATATGTAGTAATGACAATAATAAAAATACTGATATCCGTTCCAGCAGTATTATTACTCCATTCTATGGAGGTAAATGGGGCAGCATTAATGGGCGGACATTATGATAATAAAAATAATACTAGTTCTACAAATTTAACAAATTCATATTTAATAGATTACGATGTTTATGATAGCCAAGAACAACAGTCTAATAACAATTCTACAACAACACCAACAACAGCAACTAATCTAGTAAATATGACTACTTATTTATTTAATTGAGACCAAAAAAAACCTAATTTTTAAATATTAATTTTATAGGAAAATAAACATAATAATACGAGTGAAAATGTACAAAATTCTGAACAAGTACCAAATCCATCTCCTTTAGTAGTACCTGGATATAATTTACCAGAAAATATATTCAATAAAGGAAAACCATTTTATTTGGAAAAAGATCCATTGACAGGTCATATTGATTTTAACAGTAAATCGTCTGTAAAATTAGACGATGATCTGTACGATTATGTTGACGATGAACCAAATGACAATATTTACGATAAATCGAATATAGATAGAAAGGATGGAAGCTTAAATGAACAACAACAACAACATCATCATCGGCCCAGTGACGTGAATCAATTAACACCAAATTTTCATGATTTTCTTAATTTACCAGTGAAATACAATTCGGACAAATATGTTTATCCATTAATATCCAGTTCTTATGCAAACACAAAAATTCAAGGCAATGTAAACAAATATCAGAATCATAAAAATTATAATGTTAAAACGTCAACAGAAAAACCAACAGTAAGTCCAACATATTATAGTTCAACGAATAAAAATTATTTTAATTCACATTTAAAAACAACTACGAAACGTCCCGAATTAACAACCACCACAACAACAACAACGACGACGACGACGACGAAGAGAACCACCACTGGTAAGCCCACTAGTCTTCTGACTGGTGCCATGGGCCATCCCAGTTTCAATGAAGACTTTGAATACGATTATTACGAAACAACAAAAAAACAATTAAAACCAAATGAAATTTATTTAACAACTGAAAATGTGAATAATATTTATTTAACATCTAAAGCATCTACAACGACAACGAAAAGACCAATGAGCCTATTTGAACAACTTTTTGGTGAATATGAAGATGAGGAAGCTGTAACGGAAAGAACAAAACCGCCTCCATTGTTTGTAAATTTACCATCAAATAAAAATACAATGAATAAATTTGATGGTGACATTAAAACGGGAAATCAGTCTAATTTTACAACGCCGAATGGCCAAAATGTTTTAACTGGTACTAATATGGGTTTGGAATCTTCTTATGAATATGAAGATGATTATAGTAATGGGAAACATGAAGATAGTATTGCTGTGGAAACGAGACCAGTTGAAAATAATACGACAATAATTGTTGCCAATTCATCGTCATCATCACAAATTAAACATAAAATGCCAAATGAGTATATTGATGAAAAAGAAGAAGAATATTCATCAAATAATACGGATTATAGTGAATATGATTATCAAGAAAATGTTAAATATTCCACACCATCCACCACAACAACAACAATTAAAGTAACGTCTTTGCCATTGGGTGAAAATCATGTAACTGGATTAAATAATAGACAGCCAATTATTGTGGCAACACAAAATTTAAAAGAAAAACTAAATAGTGAAAAGATTTCAACGATAATACAACATGCTCCAAGCACTAGTAATATCCATATAGCCCCAGATCAGGACACTGTTTCGTTTGTGGTTGGAAATCATCAAAATGTTGATGGTGGCCAGTATGTGGGCACGTCTTTAAAAGAAAGTCCGTACGATAGTAACCCGTTCCGGCCGTTATTTGGTCAAGAGGCGACTTACAGTAATCAGGATAGTGTGAGTTATAAAATACATGCTGGTAATAATCAGGAAACGATTAGAAAACCGATTCAAAACTATCCGGAAATTGGTGGTGCGAGTTCAGTGACAATTCAACCGCTTAAAAATTCGGAAGCCTCACTAGCCATTGGAGTACCAGTGAATAATGTGAAACAAGTGCCTGGGCAAGTTGTGGACGAAAAACTCGATATTAAAAACGAACAAATTCAATTCCCGAAAGGAAGTGGACCGAAAATTATATTCCCTGATGATAAAGAAAGTACTGATTTAGTTCCAGCAACTATTAAATCACCACAAAAACCTCAATTACCGCCACCAAATCGCGAAGTACTGCAATTGGCGTCGCAGCCAATGTATCATCAATTGCCGAGCGATTTAACACCCCCAAAAGAGCAGATTATTGAACCACCAAAGAGAATTGACAGACCAAGACCACCGTGGGACCCAAGACCGGGTCACTTTTATAGTGGTAAACCAGAGTATGCAAGACCAGCAAGACCACCACCACCACACACCATCTCCAACGGAATATAAACGAATTGATAACTTGCCAAATATTTTACCACAGTTTAGACCAAATATGAAAATGAATGGTCCACCACCACCACCACCACCACAACATTATTTTGACAAATTAGTGCGCCAACCGTTACTAGAACGACCATCGAACAGACCAATTGGATTTTTTGAAAAATTACAACCACCTCCACCACCACTATCGCATAATTTTCACAACTTACGTAAAATCCAACAACAACAACCGTTACAATCATTAGATGATCCACACAACATTCAAATAGCTGAAGATCGTATAATGAATGATGGTCCGAAAAAAGCCGATCAATTTGATTTCTATCATACACCACCCAAGGTACCGATTGCAAACAGACGGCATGCAAATGATGGAGAAGTGGAAACATTGCAAATGATACAAGCGAAAAATGTGGAGAAACGCGATTTCGTATCAGTTGTATCGGCGAATAATTCATCAGAAAAGAAAAATGGTACGGAAAAACCGTTGTACGTGGTCTATCCAGTGAATGCGAATCCAGTCAAATTGAACACAATCGACAATAATAGGAATAAAGAGGCCGTTGTTGTTGGTACTCGTGCTGAATTGCCATTGCCTCCATCAAAAATCAACAAGAACTTCATTTACGAACAAAATCCGCTGTTAAATCCTAAGGATAGAAGTGATTCACCTGTACTAAAACCACATCCACGTCCATCAACGTTTCCAATCAAGTCCGATTTTCCGTATCCACTTGAACGGCCAGATCCGGCCAGCATTCATCCGGCTGTGCCGGAAACACCGTCAAACAATGGCAACAATTTGGATGAACCGTTGAAATTCGACGAACCGAATCCGACCTCTTTTGTATCGAACAATCAGTGGAACACAATTGGTGAACAAATTGAATCGCGTATTGTGACTGGTTCGAAATTGAATTCGAATCAAATTTCCGTAACGTTGAAAACGTATACGGAGAAACCGATTGCGGTCGCATATACGCCAACGGCTGAGCCGGCATTGTACGATTTTAATGACAAGTTTTCAATGCCCAATTACGGAAGTATAGTGATACCGGAAATTCGAAAAGGCACCGTCAACAATGACCAAGATAATGGCGAGTTTACTGTCAGTGCCGTTATGCATACACGACTTCAATCGGTTTTAGGTGCAAAAAATAACGATAGACATGCGATTGAAGGTGGTGATCCGATTGAAATGAATCATAAAATCATTGTTTCGAATCCACCGCCAACGCAATTAGATTTTCAAGCACCGTTTCAGGCTAGTGTTAGCATTGATTCTGTGAATCAAGGATGGAGTGTGGTTAGAGATAAGAATAAAACTACAACTGAAGAAACGGCGGAAGTAACAACAGTACCAATTGCTACAACGAGTGAATTCGATATAGAGAATTTTAAACCGGAATTAATTGGTGGATTTAAACCGATTTATAATTTTCCCGATGATGAAAGAAGAGATCACGAAAATATAAATGAAAGAGAAGAATGAACGAAAAAAAACACCAAAAACTATTTATATCTCAAAAGACTTTTCTGGTGACTGGACGCGGGGGTTGTTGTTAAAATAGGTAATTGTTGATCACACAAATATAATTGTGAAGTAATCGTGAACATTTTTGGGGGAATAATTTACTTCACTATTATACTAATAGTTCTAAGAATTGTGACTTTTTTCAAAAAAAACTATACAAAGACTTAAAAATTACTTTAAATAATTCTTTGTTGGCTTTAAAATATTACAGAATTTTTTTATTTATTTTAGTAGTTAAGTTAGGATTAGATAATTTATTTATTATTAATAAAAACAAATTCAAATAAATTTTTTTGCATTGTTTTATTGCTTAATATTTAAATTTCCATTAAAGCTGCTCTATTACTATTTTTTTTTCGAACAATTTTTATAATACTTGATTGATTGAAACTGCGGTACATTTTATTAATATAAATATAACAGTCATGGTAAATAGTAAGTTTTTCAAAAAGTTTACATATATATAAGATGAGCAAAAAAGTTTAGTAAACATTTAAAAAATTTTAGAAATATTTTTTTTCATTATACAACAATTGTACAAAAATAGAAATACATAACAATAAATTGAACTGTTTTAAATATATATTATAATAATACTCGTAATATAAATATGTATAATAAAAAGTAAATGGTACAATTGTTTCTAATTTCTTATTATACGCATATAAATATTTGTACGTAAATAATACCTTATTAATAATTATTAAAAATTTGTAAATCTAATTTGACAACAATTTCACCAGATTCAACTTGGTGCAATATTAATTTTTTCGTTATTGGACCATTAGTTGTTTGTGTTTCACGATAAATATCGATTAATTTTAATTCGGCACGTCCCAAAAATTCTATAAATAGAATTTTACATTTAAACATAGTTGATTGAATAACAAACTAATTTATTAAAATTATAATTACCATCAGGAGTAAATGGGTTCATTTCATGTACAATAAATGTAATTGTTTCTGTATGTAAATTTGTTATTTGAAATTGCATAGAATAATTCCAAACTAATGTAGGAACTTGTGGTACACCATTTTGTGGTACATTTCCATTTATTAGATTATCTTTTGCAATATCTGTTTGCTGTTCCTGGTTACCCAATATGACTTTACAATAAATATTGTCACAATGCGTTTTCCCTAATAAACAATAAATTCAAAACATTACTTCGTACACATAATTACGTATGTATTTCTAAAAACAATTTATTATTTCACACATTTTACATTTATTAGTTTACCTAATGTGCGTTTCTTTTTTAATGTGAGTTTGTTAATGCGTTTTATTTCATTTCCAGTTAAAATTGTTACGTATATCCAATATTTTGATACATTATAGACTGAAATGAAATGCATGCAAATAATTATAATTTCATATAACATACCTAACGATATAAAACGTTTCCCTTTTTGAACATGTACAAGAAGACGACCACATGTTGTGCCCGAAATTGCTTCTGTATGCATAAAACAACCAACACAAAAACATTTTTTTTTTTACAGAAAAACAAAGCAAGGCAATACTTTATTAAGCAGAAAAAATACTTACGGGTTTTACGTTTTCGTTGAACTAAAGATGTAACTTTCGTATACGTTTCTTTGGCAGTATGAATACGTTTTGTCCATAAACTACAATCGTGTACAGTTATGGCCAATAATAATATTTTATATTTTGTTTTATTGTCTTGTAATTTTAGAACACGATTCGAATCAGTTCCATGTTCAACTGAATCTGTACTTTCTCTACTTATAATCAAAGCTTGTATTAAAATTGGCTATAAAATTATTCTTTTAATATTAATTACTGAATTTTGTTTTAGAAAAGACGAATTTTCTATTATACTTAATAATACCTGTTTATACATTTTATATGTAACATTGGAATTACGATGAAAATGAAATTGGCTTCCTAAACTTTTACTACATTGTACAAGAAAAAAGAAATCATTAAATAAAAAACCAATTAATTCTTTTCCGCTTTTAAATTTTGTTAAAATACCATAATGTAATAATTTTCTTGGTCCTAATTTATTTGTATTACTATTAAATGTAATATTTAGGTCATTTTGAACACATTGTTGAACCCATTCTAATCTGTCTTGATTCTCTTTTGTACGCACATTCTCATTAATGCCATTTAGGAATTTTTCAGCAACACGTTGAGCTTCTTCCAAATATTTATAATCTATAAAAATGTAAATATAAATTAACTAGCCGATAATACAGCGTTTCACACAACTGTTTACTACCTAAATGATCCACAGGTGTATTTTCCATTATTTTACTTATAAGTAATGGATATTTTGTAATTCTTTGCATTGGTTTTATTAGAAAAGATGACAACGGCATACCTTTGGTGGCAACATGATTTTGACATTTTTTAACAAAATCTTTAAAAGCTGTCGATTCTTCAGTTAATTTTTGCAACAAATTAGCACTGTCTAATTGTTTTCCACAAAATGTTATGTACGCTGTCATTCTTGGTAACTACAAGACGAATTTATTATTATTCCAACAGTATTTGAACATTACTGGTTGCATACATGCTGGCAAATTACATCTCCAACAGTATCAGAATTTGCATTATAACTTTCCATTAAATCTTGTAAAAATCGTTGATTGCATTCAATTATATCTTGCCAATTTATAAAAATTTCATCTATTTGATTAATTGGTAATATTTTACTTTTTCTTAATGGTATTTCAAAAACTTTGTGTACAATTTTCATATCTTCAATATAGGCATGTTCTGTTTGAATTAATTCATTTATTGAATCTTGACGTTTTTTATGTTCATCTAAATATAGTTTCCCCAAAAAAAAATTTTAAAGGTTTTAAATAATAATAGGAATAAACATTGTGTGTGTGTGTGTCATATATTTTTATAATACATTACAATTTTTTTTTTATTTTTGTTTTTAAATAGCGAGTATTTTGAAGCAAAATAATATAATAGATACAAATGAAAAATTTATTCAAGAGAATTTTATTCTAACGTTTAGTAGGGTGGTTCATATATTTTTAAGTAATGAAACTTGTAAAGCAAAGATTAAAATTTTTAAAGAAAAATAACGTATTCTTACCAAAAATTCAAATATTAAAACACATCACCCACCCTACCAAACGCACTGAAATATGGAGTATCAACATTATTATTGTTTTAGAATAATATAATATTTAAATTAGAAATTATACAACATATTAATTATAAATAACAAACACATGAGCAAAAAGTAAATCACATTTACAATTCGAACTAAAATTTATAACAATGTGTAATACTATTTTTCTTTTTTTTTTATATATTTTTAATATGAATATATTGCGATGCACTTTTTTCATAAAGCTCATATTTAATAACTTATTAACAGATCAATACAACCACACTTTAACAAGTAAACAATTAAATATTCTCTAATATAATGATAATTTTATTGAGGATAGAAAGAAAGGCAACTCTAGCTAAATATTAGTGATAGGACTCGTTAAAATGGGCTTTCTGTAGTAAGACTTCATTTATAATATTTCGAAAGTAATTTCAATAATTTAAAATTCAAATAAAATTACACATACATTCTGATTAACACATACATATATATATGTATATATCAACTATAAATTCTAATAATTTTCTAGAGAATTCCAACTAATCAGCTTCGTATGGTAGGATGGGTGTTCTTATGTTCCTACAAATTAAATAAAAATTGTTCAAATGGATTTAAAAACAAAAATCAATTTAGTAATACTGGAATAATATGCTTTTTTTTCTTAATTTTAATTTTCCATTGAATGAAAGATCTTATGAATGTGTGATACAACAGTAGGAAAAAGTTACTTACATTGTTGCTGAAGAGGTGTAACATAATTACTTGGGAAAAGACCAGAAACACCATTTAATTCACCTCTCCACCATGCTTCTTCTTCTCTAGCCGTTACACTAATGATATCATCTTTAGCAAAACTGAGTTCATCCGGATTTCCAGCAGTATAAGGAAATAAGGCGATAACTTTATCTGTTGAAAAAACATTTTGTATAAAAAAATTAATAAGTTCATGTATAAATTATGTATACAGGGTGTTCCAGAATAACGTGGACATATTTTAAGAGGTTATTCCTGAGTACATTTTAAGATAAAAAGTCCTATAAAATCTTTTCCAACATCTCTTCGTTTTTGAGATACAGGGTGTTAAAGTTTTATAGAAAAAATAAGGTTTTACTTGAATATTTCAGAAAATATTAGAGATATTAAAATGAAATTTTACAGAAGAGTTTTATTTATTAAGGCACACATTTGTACCAAATTTGAACGAAAACGGCCGCCCCCAACTATATTTTTTATTGGTGGGGGTGGAATCACACCCCGGGAACTTTTTATTTTGCATATTAATATACTGTTTAAAAAATCTTATTTAATAGGAAATTTAATAAGGAAACTTTTGTGTCTCTTGAAATTTTTCGTTTAAATGAGTCGTTTTTAAAAAAAATGCGAAAAACTTAACACGTGTCATCAATAAATCGACAAAATAAATTACCGGTTTTGTGAAATTCGATTTATTGATGACACGTGTTAGTTTTTCGAATTTTTCTCAAAAACTACTCATTTGAGCGAAAAATTTCAAGAGACACAAAAGATTCCTTATTAAATTTCCTATTAAATAAGATTTTTTAAAGAGTATATTAGCAGGCATATCTCTAATATTTCCAAAAATATTTAAGTGAAACCTTATTTTTTCATAAAACTTTAACACCCTGTATCTCAAAAACGAAGAGATGTTGGACAAGATTTTATAGGACTTTTTTTCTTAAAATGTACTCAGGAATAACCTCTTAAAATATGTCCACGTTATTCTGGAACACCCTGTATATAATGTAGTTAAATAGAATCAA
>SSSI01009599.1:0-24214 GCA_004796505.1 Oryzaephilus surinamensis
ATGTATACAAAAGGTAGAAATAAGTATAGCCGTGTATTATATAAATGTAGATTTCTGTATGAAACAGCAGTGGTATATACATTTCTATCCACTCAAATATGCATAGTAAAAGCTAAAAATTTGAAATTCAATTTAAAAATGCTATTATTATGAGTGTATATGAGATTTTTTGCAAAAGTACCAAATATTAATTTTGTTATTATATGATACCTATATATTACTATTAACTGACATTTTAAAGTATGCTTTTCTGTGTAAATTTTAATAAATATTGTTGTTTGTTGATTTAAATCAGATTCTATTAATAAAATATTGAAGTTTATTAATTTTCAGTACTCGCATACATATGTATGTTATATTTATTTACACTATTTACAAAATTAATGCAGAAGAATTAATTTATCCATAATTATAGTACCCACGTAAAAATAAAAATTGAATTTTATTAAAACTTTATATTATTTCATATATGAGTATTACCTATATAACATAATTAAATGTGCATGGTAAAAAATTTGATATATACATATATCAAATATTGTACATATCTAAATTAATTCAAATAATAATTTATTCCAAATGGTCATAAGTACATATATAATGTATAGGTATGTATTTAATAAATTTTCAGTATTATTTTAATGAGAACGTTCCAATGTCTATCAAAATATTTTCAATGAAAATGAATAAAATCAAACATGTCAAAATTAAATTTCACATAAATATACATATAATATGTATAGAGAAAATGTTCATATTTGCATATTTTACCAAATCTAATTTGTATTATTATTATTATTATCATTATTGTTATTATTATGATCGAATTTACGTTTTGTGTTATTTAAATGATATGTTTATATTTCATTTTGGTAATAAATTTTATGAAAATGCCAATTGATCGAACAAAGCGAAATGCGGTCGAGAATAGTATAAATTTCACGGAAAATCGATTACAATATAATATAACTAAATTCGTGCCCGGTTTTAGCTTGAACCCCATTGCGGTCACTTTGCTAATCCATCCTCCAGATTAACTTATTAGTGAAATCATTGTATTAAAATTATAGAATTTATAATATTACTTTATAATATACAAAATAAAATAATATTTTAACAACACACATATTTATCTGAACTTACACTGGGTTGTTAAACAAGTTGGAAACGACCATCTAGTTGTACAATCGCTTGCTAAGTAGCATTTCTACACCCTAGGGTTTCATTTCCAACTATTAAACTGCTACTTATTGCAAAATAACCGTGGCTCTAGTTGTAACACATTTCAAACTGTTTATATTCGCTCACTAAATATATCCTTTGGTGTTAATTAACGTACATATATACATATGTATATGCATATATATATATATATATATATATATATATATATATATGTTTAGATTAATAAAACCAACGTATAATATAGCGTTACAGTTCGCAGAAAGAGCACCAAACCAATTTTGCATAAACTGGTTTATATTATAGTTAAAATGTTTTATTATTTACAACTCTTTACATTAGAAATGTAAATAAACATATAATATGTAGAATTACTTTTATAAAATTATGAAAAATTGTAAAAAAATTTCATTATAATACAACTACTGACAAGAGTAAATATAGGTACATATATATTCTGTCCGGCATATCCTTACCTCTTGAGTAATAAAATTTAAAAATGATTTATTAGTTTCTACTAACCAATAGATGGCATAGTGTTGTAGCAAATGTTTTGGGACAGTAAATGTTGTCTAATTCGTCAAATTAGTTTAAGACTGATACAATTGCTTATTTAATAGGGTATACACGCCCTAAAGAACCCTCCTAAATTCTAAAAAATACTTTAGAGATTGTAAACGTAGCCAGCCTTAAATACACCTATCTCATTTTTCATCAAATATTTTCTATCAACAATTGTGACATTTATAATCACACCGGCAAGTATACAATGGGCGAGATATAGCTAAAATGTTTTATTATTTACAACTCTTCTACATTAGAAGTATAAATTTTTATAGCACTATATAATTTAACTATTGATGAAAGTAAATATACATATTTACAGCAATTTAATTGCATATACCTACCTAAGACTATGTGAATTTGTAATAAATACCAAAATGCTAATTAAGGTAAGTTTGATTAAATTCCAGATTCTACAAAAGCGAACTATAATATTCTAAGTGCGTGGCTAAATATTTAACCTTATTGTGTGCTGTATTTTAACTCATTAGTGGAAATAATGGAAATAAGTTAGGGTTGCTATTACAATAAATTATGTATTCTATTATCCACACGTTGGGGCTCTAATTACTCTAAAGGGGTTATCCATGTGTTTATACACATAGGGTGAATGTATGGGGAAAGTGAACATCATCACGTATTTGCAGGCCATCTTGGCCATTTACTTACAATAAATAAGTAAATACCTTAATTGACTTTTAACCAAGCAAAAAATAATCCTATTAATATGACATTAGTACTATACAAATTAAATTAAATTGAATTACGTATAGTTGAAAATATGTTTACACCAGTAAATTGTTTTATTAAGTTTAATAATATGCGACAAAACAATGGAACCGATTTAATTAGTTCTAAAGTAATTATACACACATATACCTCTTCATGGTTGGCCACATAGTATTGTTGTTGTCGTCCTGTTTTAGTTCTAAATTACCACCTCTTTCGTTAACAGCTGCCTGTTTGGAGCATTTTCCTAAATAAGCATTTCGAGTATTAGACAATGTGTGTGATTATCGCTTTTCTAACACATACTCACATATTATACAAGTACTATAATAGAATAGTTGCTTAGTAAACATTAATAATAATGTCTTGAATGGAGGGATTCACATTGTTCGATAACGTTCAATTGTTTAAAAGTTTATTGTGCGTGTAGTTTACGGTATTAACTAGATAATTGAAACAAATGTTTACGAAAAATTATTCCACATTGAATTAATTATGTATAAGGACAGTATTTCTTGTGTAATTGACTTTAAGTGAAAATTGGATGTCGAAGTAAATGGTTAATTAATTACAATTTTATTTAGTTTAACTTGGTTAAAGCAAATTGGCCCATTGGTTTTAGTAAACCAGTAAAACGTTAATTTGTAATAGTTAGTTAGGTACCTTAAGTAAAAGAATCTACAATGTTGTATTATAAAGCTAGTTATCCATATTAAAAACAGTTTCTTTGACTAGGAAAATGAGTGAAAGTTAAAATAAAAGAAGTATATAAAATGTTCCCAATTTATTGCTGCTTTATACATAAGCCATTTTAACCCGGTATAAAATTTACTAAGAGTTTTACTCGATAGAGGTTATTTAGTAGACGACACAGTCACCTCGTAAAAGATTAATACACGAACAATGGAGAAAAGTAAATTTTTTCTATCTAAAATAATTCACTAACTAAAAATCCTTTGTTTTGATCAATGAACTGTATAATGAACTATCATGTGATTGTGATTTAAATTGTAGACAACTGACAAAGAGTGAGTTTATATATGTACCTGAATTGGTTATCCGAATGAATAGATATTTTCGATTATACGAGTTTTGTAATTGACTTTGATCGCGTTACATTGATCGGGCCCCGTATTGTTTGTTATAAAAGCGGTTTTGTGTTGTTTGATGGTCGCGTGGGGTCTGTGTTGAACACGAGTGGTGTGTTTGAGGCGTTCTAGACATGAGAATTTGCCATTAAGAATCAGGCAAGAAGCACACGACACTTGATTAAAACGGTTTCGTATAAGTACATCCATTACAGCGGTACTATAACTGTAGCTTTATTCGAAATTAGACGCCACCAAGGGCTGTATTAGATCTCATCTAAGAGATGGGAAGAACGCCACAAATTATTGTCACACAATCTAATTCTAACGTCATTATATGGAATTGCACCATCCATAAATTACAATTGGTGACAATATGGTTTTGGATGAGTTTTTTTTTGTTTTTGGAAAAATTCTGTAGGTGTTGTAAAGAAATTGGAACAATTAAACTAATTCATTTTGTATAAAATGAGACTATATACGAAGTTATTTTAGCATGAAATGCTGCATAAATGTAATTAGAAAATTTTCATTTGTTCAATGTGGTTCAGAATACAATAATACGCTTTGCACGTATATTGTTGGCTTAATCTTAGTAAATAATTGTTCATTTCTTGGTGGCACTTGAACAACAGAAGCATTAAATACTCTTGTAAAGAATTTATAATCCAATTTCAATGAAAACAACGAAAACCGCAACACCAACAACAATTTAAATTAAATATGTATATGTATATACATTTCAAAAAAAAAATCCCCATATACCTAATCCAGCTACTTAATATGTTATGTAGGTATATCTTTGTCCTTTTCTAAACCACAAAATTATTAAAGGTGTAGAAGGACACAAGAGAATTACACCAGACCAACTAACCACTTATCATTTATGGTAATATGGGCTTTGCGGTTGACTCTCGGATTCTACAATCGATTTTTCTAGACTGACCATTATAATACTTTACGTGTTTATGAAATATACATATACATACGTATATGTATAGTGGCTATTTAGAAATTATATTCTATATTATACGAGTATAATATATTATCAGACTGTTAAAATGCTGTATAAAAACAACGAAAACATTTTTGCGCTATTTTGCTATGTAATTAAAAGAATTACCAAACTGTCAGTTCAGTTTGTGATTAATATATCAACCAGTCGTTCTTTTACCCATATTGGAAAAAATGCATCACATGGTATACGAGTTGCAATATCTTTTGTAATTTAAATTTATTCCAAGTGTAACAAAACGATAAGTCCTACTAAACACAGGATAATCTAGAGTAAACGTTTGTATTATTATAGAGACGAAATTGCACCAGTGCGGATTATGCATGCGGTGTTGCTGAAAATTCACCATTAAGCTGCTGAAAAGAACACGCACACACACATACATAGACATAGGAGAGAGAACTATATAGAGAGAGTATATATCTCGTCAACAGTTGCATGTTTATTCAAATTTTAAGCTGTGTAGGAAAGTACGTGTGTATGCATGGTTATATAATAAGAAATCTCATCATATACTTCTACGTCTAAACCATCCATCTGCTTTAATTTTCTCCCATCAGTGAATGTTATCCTTTTTGGTGAAGCAAAGTTGGCTTCTTTGAATTTTAAGTGCATCACTAGCTTTTAAATTTTAATAGCATTACTTCTTATATATGCTGCCCTTTATGAATGCTATATTTAATTATATGTATGTATTTTACATTTGTTCAAAAGTGCTGCACTGTGTGTATGTCTGTATGTCGTCTTTGATTTTATTATTCTACAGTTGTGCTAGATAAATAACAGTGAGGGAATGATTAAAATAGAGCAATTGTATAATGAATCAGACGAGTTAATAAATCTTTTATTGGACTGTGTTTTTCATTAATACTAAAATGAACGCCAATAAAATTTTGTAAATATTTTGTTACCGTACGAATGTGTAACATAAAATGAAAATAAAAACATTAAAACATGTATACTGTGGAATACACTGTAGAAAATTTGTGTTGTGAACTTTAAAATAATACAAAATTAAACTGGATGTTTGTTTCATTTTCCAAGAGAAAAATATCTCTAACACATCAGAATAATTTGCATATTTATATTTAACTACAAACAGTGTTACTTAAAAAATACATAAAAATACTAATTTAAAACAGCACAATATCATCAATGTGGACTTTTTTTTGAATATGTGATGGCAAAAGTTTCATGAACTGAATGTTGCTGAAAAATATTACGTTTGTGTTAGTGACTATAACAAAAGCACAGTGAAGTGATAATAATAACTGGAACTGATTTATTAAAATAAAACATACCTCTAAAAACTAATGCATTGTTGAAGTAAAAATTAAAATCAATATCTCTAATAGAGTCTGATGAATACAATTTACCTACTATCATAACAGTTTATATAATTTGGAAAAAATATTTGTTTCGATGCAACAATATTTTTAGAATAAGCTTATTACACAGTGAAAATATATATACATTGTAATATACAATATATTTCACATTAATTGACATAGTAATACGTATATTTATGAAAAACTTTGAAATTTGAAATTTATTAGGCATTTAATTAATTAAATAATTTAAAATAGGGTATTATAGGAGACCTAAATAACAATCCATAACAGAAATTGTGATAAAATGGAAATATTGCATTGTAAATTATAATACACATAATGCTAAAAATAATTATTGTCAATCACCATAAACGTAACATAATCAACACTTTATGAAGTGATGGTGAATGGGTCGCTTTACCACCCCCATTTGATAAATTATTCAAATTACATTGTAAATTCGCTACATGATAATGCAGTCGACCTGAAAGGATGATACTGCAATTATCAGGAAATTATATTATTATTAGATTTGTTTGCAACACAACTTTGTAATTTTATTGAACGTTTAAATTTTAAACATACAATAATCGAATGAAATTATACATATATAATATATACGAGTACGAAACTAAGGAGTAAAGGTGCCAAACACCTAATCAGCTTAATAAAGTTCCAAGTAACAAATTTATGTTTAATAGTAATTGCCCGAACTGTTTGGAACGTATTAAATAAATGAGCGAAAAACGGACTGATGTTTTCCAAACAGCAAAATGAAAACTTGGGCGTGCCATTTATAGAGGTTTTCGTGTGAGAACACTAGAAAGAACATAATAAATTAGGGTTCTGTTGTACTTTTTTCAAACAAACACTGATTTCCCGGTTATACATAATTGTTGTTTGTTATTTCGTGTCTATATAAGTATACAGTATTATATTTGTGCTGAAATAGGAATTGCCTGAAATGTTTTTACCCCCATTCTATTATATACTTTGGTCAAACCACTCATCGTTCTTACAAGGGCGGATAATGGTTTGGGGTGCATTTGTACCAACATTTACAGTAATTTTACTTTAGGCCCTTCTAAGTACATGACAAATAATGTCTGACTGGCCAGGGAATGAAATATTTGTATGTTCGCCAAGAAATTTGTTTACTTAAAAATGACTTTTTGGGATTTAATGATTTTGTTACAGTAAATATTGTTTAATGGGTCAAATCAAATTAATTGAAAATTGATATAATTGCTTATGCTTATATGCTTAAGTACGCTATATTCTATAAGGAATTCTTTAGAAATTGTAAAATTAGCCCGCCTGGCAAATTCTGGTAAGTAGATAACTAGATATACCTATTCCATTTTTTACCAAATGTAATCCATAGAATTTAGAAATACATACAATCAAACCGGCAAGTATATGCCGGACAGGGTATATTTATATTGCAGGTTTCAAGATATGTTTACAAATTATAATGTGAAAATCATCTAAGAATACTTTGCATCAACAATTTTACAGTTCTATTGTATATAAATGCATATACGCAAATCATAATATTGAATGTAATTATTACGGCATATATATAGGTAGGTAAAGCACAAACATGTATATTAATTGTACATAATTGCTTTTCTGTTAACAAATAGACAAATCCTTTATAAACTCCAGTTAACATAAATACGGTATACCGCATAGCTTGCATAATAAACATGCAGTATATATTATACGTAAATTATACCTAATATTTCCAAGCTAATTTCCAAAATTTAGGTAGAGATTAAAGTAAATTTAAATTCATGTATACAAGGTCTGTTTAGTGAAATGGACCAATGGATATTTTAAGACCAAAGTAAACATATATTTGCTATTCATTTTGATGAAGTTTAATTTGAGTTGAATATGATTAGTTTAGTTGTATTTTAGTTATCTATACTACCTTTTGTAATAATTAGAATCCACATCAAATGTACAGGAACGATTAAGTTACTATTTAAAAAAATAAAATGAAAAAAAAAATAATTGACATTTGCAGATTCGTAAAAGTATGTTCAAAGGAAACCTAGCAAGCTTTCTTCCAAACGACTAGAAATCAAGAAAAATGAATTTACGAGTATACTAGCAACAAATTGAATGAATGAAACTCAATAGAAGGAATTATCCTTCAGGAATAAATTTTTGTTGGATGAATCGTTATAGACATGATGACTGAAATTTAAGATACTCATAAAACAAACCGGAAAAAGTTTTATTTTGAATGTTGGAATTTTAAAAACTAGTTACCCATTAATCTTTTGCTATATCGCAGATGGTTCATGCACTTTTTAATGTGGAATCTACATAAATTATCATAATAATAAGTTTAGTAGTGAATAAGAACTGTAGAACAAGTGCTCTACTATATTTTTAACTATGCAGAGGCTTGTGGTTATCAGTTTTACTAAAAATTTTAATTAACCGCATATACATATTATACTCGTACATAATACAGAAATATTATTTGTGGAAATTCGCTTTGTTATAATAGCAAAAGAGACACTTTTTTGCATGTGCAACACATGCAACTCAATGTAAATGTTTTAAAATGAAACATGGTAGCTTTAAAAGAACGTCTACTTTTTAATGTATTATGTATGTTGGTACTTTATTCGGTAAAATGGATTACTGCGGAAATTGTTATTATTCACTTCAAGTTGTACGGTCTGAAATATTGGTTTACAGCTTGATTTAATATAGCTGAAAACTATTTAATGAAATTATAAATTCATTCTTTGCAAACTTACGATTTACTTCCTAGATGATCTAAGATAGTGGCTTCACTTACCTAGAAAACAAAAAAAAGAAGCATTAGACAATCAATACAGAGAGCTTCTGCTTGAATTCTAACTATTGCTGAAACGGATAAAGTCAGATCAGTGAAAACAATTTCAGTATTTATGATTTCTCCTTCCCTTTTAAACGAATGTTCGTAATGAAGTGAGTCGAAGAAGATAATAGAAACGAGACTAATGATTGTACATTGAAAAGTGGCTCTTCAAGCAGAATACCAGAATTTCTGCAAGCATCTTTTAAAAGCTTATTCAAAACTTAATAAATATAATATCTGGTTATGAATCAAAACCCCGAATAAACCAGTGTAAAAACTTTATATTTACCAAGTTTATTTTCTAAATGGAAAAACTTATTTGCGTATTAAAAGGGTGTAAACTGAGGGCCCTTTAAACGTGGTCTAATATATAAAGTAAATAGTACAAGATGACCTAAAACAGTAGACTTGTGTGTGTCAGAAAACAACACATGTCGGCTTTATCACACCACCCCCAGCACACAGTGGTGGTGGTGTTGTGAGTTATGAAGTGAGTTGGGGCAGTTGTTTGCTGGATTCGGTGAGTCGGCTTGGAAATGATTGCCCGGAAATACCAGCCGTCTTTTAGAAGACAACCAAGCATTCTTTATTCTCAACGGCCACGATCCTTTCGATACAGCCTGATAAATAGCATTTGTACATACACATGTGTGAGTGAGTTTGGTTTTTTCTGTGTTCAAACTATTGCACGTGAAGTTATGTGTTTGAGGTTTTTATTTTTCTCCACTTATCGTTTTCTGGTTTTTCTTGTACGCCTCTTCTATTATGATAAGATAAATTGATGGATTGTTGTTTGGAGTATTGCAACTTGGGTGGCACTTGTTTCATTTTTATTACAGTTTTATCAAACAATTTAACTGAGTGTTAATTTGTTCAAGTGTAAATTTTAAGTACATCGTTGTAGGGCGCATTTTTTTCTCCTTTGATCTCTAACAATAGTTTAATATATGATCTTGCCTAATACAACTTTCAACTGATAGTATGTGTAAGACGACAGTATTGAGAAATGGCCGTAAAGAAAAAAAGATCCTGATTTATGGATTTTTCACATTTTCCTCTCAGTCTGAGTCCTTTTTTCTTACAAGTATTATACTTTTTCTTTCTTAAAAAAACCACTATTTTCAACTAGGTCAGACATGTTTAGCATCTAAATACAGTATTATTGTTGGAAGACGATTGTCTGATGGCTTTCGGACTATACAATGCATGCATAAAAAATTTTGTGAAATTTTTGTTTTAAACATAATGACAGGTTTGTAAAAATCAGCTTTGAAAATTGTGTTTCAGTTGCACCTACGCATATTTTCGTTGTATAAAAACCTTTTTTTAACGCCAAATAACAGACACTGTGCATTTTCTGTTCGAAAGTTAATTGCGATTTTTTTTTACTATCTACTGAAAAAGTTTTCAAAAATTCGGTTCAAAACTATGTTCATTTATAAATATTTTATATTTGTAATGAAGTTGAATACCGTTAGTACTATACAGAAAATTAATTACGCTTACGTGGTTATTATACACAATCAATACCATCAGGAAATTGTAATAACATAAAGTAATGATATTGCCGTTTGTAACTAATCATGTGTTTGTTTTGAAATTGGAATAATGTTGAATTAATCTAAATTTTGTATCCATATAATAACATAAAATCGATAATTTTATTACAATGACAATTGAATGCACATCGAAAATTAATTATCATTTTAATGATCGCCGTAATGCGTATCTCGTATATATTCGTAGCTGAATAAACAACGTACAATTTTTTAATTATCATACAATAGCTGGATTATTAAGTTTAATACCATATCTTTAACACTATTACAGTAAATACATGTATGTTTATATATGTATAATAATAAAACAGAATATGCTAAAATATATGTAGGTACGTTGTTTATTTTGTAGATGATGCCGTCAAATATAATGACATCATTATTATCCAATAAGTAAAAGCAAAATTAGACGGAAATTATAATTAAATTAAAGGGAAATCCAACAGCAGTAATGCACGTAGCTGTCTTAAACTTGTCGGAATTAAAAAAGAAATATAAGGGGGTCGAATAAATATTGGATAAGTGTACTAGTGGGTGAACTTTTTCCTATTTCTCCATGTGTCAAATAAGCATTTTCACAAATAATTCATGTACCTACGTCTATTTTCCTAAACAGACACATAAAACTGTAGTCTGTCCATTATATACTTACATTTCTCGTAATAAACGTCAGAATTTTAAATGGAAAATACCTATCCCATTTTTCACTAAATGTAATCCATGGATTCTATTTGTATTTAAGGAGTTATCAGATTGACTATAAGTTTACTACAAGTTTACTATAAGTTTAATTTCTAAAGAATTCCTTACAATTTAGGAGGTGTAAACTCTTAAATCAGCAACAATATCGGTTTCCAACTAATTTGATGAATTAGACAATATTTGCTGTTCTAACATTCTTCTATTGGCTTATAGAAAGTAATAAACATTTTTAAGTTTTATTGTTAGAGAGGTAAGTATATAGCGTACACAGCTTATGGATTCCTCTTGCTTTAATTATTTTGTTTCATACATTGCAATATCGAAAGTATATTGTTTCTGAAATATAATATGATTATAAATTAATGAGCTTTTGAAAATCTGGTTAACGAATATTATGTTATTTCTATCTATTTTTATGTTTCTTTTTGTGTAGGTTTCTTTTATAGCATGTTTATTCTAATATAAAAGCACTGCTGCTGTTCATGATGATGTCAAAATATGAATAATTAATGTACTTTACGGTTTCGTGTTTCTCAAATGACAAATTATTACCTAGATGAGGATAAGATTTGTTCACATGTGTCTTTTTCTAGTTAATGACTGTTGCTAATTGTGTGATAAAAAAAAATATTGTTTATTACATATAGGTACATGCATGCGAGTATTAAAAAAATTTCATCAATATATTTTTGGTAAAACTGAGTTTCTATTTCTGAAATATTGAAATTAATTTCATTTTATAAAATAGCATCAATGAATAACTTGTAAAACAAAATTGGTATACGCGAGTAACGGTGTAAATTTGTTACAAAGTATTTTTATTTCGTTTGAGAAAATTAATTTTCTAAAGCAGTACAATTGTCGGATATACGTTTTCCTTTTAAAACATTATTACATTGAATAATTTATTTTCTCATTTTTAAAACAGGTGTTACATTTTGTTGAAAAACGTTGTGCAAAATAATATATATGTATATAAAATTTAAATGGCGAGAAAGAACACAACTGCAAGAATATATATCTTTTGTAAAATGGTTTTAACACATTCAAATAGACAGCAACGGCCAGCTTAGCATGGATGAGATAAGATCACTTGACTGCAAGCCAGGAACTAACCAAACTATTGATCACAACTTGGTATATATTATGCTAGTAGCTATTTGCTTTGGAAAATTGGAAAGAATAAAATTGTAATAGGAAGTCACAAGTGAATAGATTTCAAAAAAAAACTAGATTGTCTGTTTAAAAAGGCCATTTGTTACATGGAAAACAAAATGCATGGTACAATTAAAAGTACGAACTTGTAAACAACAATTTCCATTGGAAAAACAATATACAGGTCGATGGCTGAGATGCTAGAATTGGGATATTGTATAAAAGTAAACCGATACTTTTATTTCAATGGACAATTTTAGGTGCTTTGAATTTGTTTGTTGTTTTGCAACTGTATCTCACCCCCCCTATATTATATTTTTTAATTACACAGTACGTCTTTCATTCTGCTGAACGCAATAAAATCGTACATTCCTTTTTTTTTAATTTTCAACTTATCTACAATTTACCACCGTGAAAATCAAACACGTTTACTACTCTAATTTTATAAGTTTATTGTGTTTTATGTTGCGTGTTTGATTTATGTTGATTATTATTTAATTTCTTTCATATCTTTAACGTTTTATACACTTGAAACATGTTTTGTTTAATACTGGATTATACAATGTAAGGTAAGTGGTATGTAATAATAATTATATGCGTGTACGACTTGTTTTTACACGCAGTATCATACGTATATTGGGGAATATTAAAAAATAATCCATAAGTTACGACAGAATACAACCAATTACATAATAACACATTTCCTTATAAAGCCTATTTATAACTTATTATTTATAGCATTTATAAATAAATAATTTTTGGGTTTCATAAAAAAATTGTTTATTATACATATATAAAATTTTACAATCTTTATTTTATGCTAATAAATAGTTGGAATCATTTATAAATTTATTTATCGAATATTTTACTTTTATAAAATTTGTAATTAAATTTTTATGTTTTTCTAAATGTGTTTCTACAAAAACTCAACTGTTCTATGGTTAATTTTACAACAGCTAATTGCGGTATATTTTCAATTTAGTCCCTAGACATGATTTTATGGCATATTGCACTTTGATATAAAAAATATATATCGATACAAACGACTTTCGAGAGGTATAAATGGAGATTGATATTGGACTAATGGTTTAGTAGATTAGATTATTTACGATTTTTCCAGAGAAGTATCAGGGAAGATGATACACGTTGTGATTTATAGCAAAAATACACAACATATATACATATATGTGTGTGAAAGGCTGGAAAAAATCTATTGACTGTAAAAATAATGGAAAACCCAAAAATCTGGTATTGCATTGACCTTAAACGACAAAGTCTATTGGTAGAGAAAGATATGAATTTTCCTTCAAATAATAAACAAGACACTTGAACACTTTCCATAGTTGTGTTCTATTAATTATGATGTTGTTAACGTCAGCATAGAAATATTTCTTGTTCGTGGAAGTTGGCAGTGTGTCAGTAAAATGTTATTATAAAGGGTTCAAGTTTTTTATCCTCACATAAATGAGATGTACGAGACGTATAAGTGGGTGAATTAATTGTTATATAAAGTGGAATTATTCATTGAACACGTTAAACGACGATATAAATTTTACTTTCACAATTGATTTAAATTTACTACTAGTATTATAAGGAAATTATGTCTACCATCATTACAATATTTCACCAACATAATTGAAACACTTTCATCATTCGTATATTAATTCGTTCTAAAGTTCCAAAATTACATTTTATGATTAGACAAATAATCAACAATCTAATAAGCTAATTCATAACATAAAAAGAATAGAGAGTTTTAATTTGAAAATAAATTAACACTATGTTCTTTTCTGCACCTATTAAAAATAGTCTTTAAATCTAATTGGCATACCGTTACGTATATTTTTTTTTGAAATAAAAAAAAACTAACCATTTCACGACTTAATTCTATGCATTTGCTTTGGCTGTGTTTTCACAAGTCATTAGTTTTCTATTATTCTCTTGCCATTTAGTCTTTTTGCTTTCATTATTTAATCAGTTTTGAAATAAGGGGAAGCCGAGAATATAAGACAAAAAATAAACGTTATTTATTTTAGCAGATCCAACACACAAACTGAATTAAAAATGAGCAATTAGAAAAATTACGTAATTTATTTTGTTATTACATCAAGTATTATTTTTAAAATTGCTACGCCATCAAATTAATCGTTGCAATCAAGTAATGTTTGAACAGAATTGACAGAAATTTAACGTTATCTGCAAGTATACACAAAATGACCCATAAAATTATATTTTAGTCCAACTGACATAAAAATGATGACGACATTAACGTTTCAATACGCAGGTATGAAATTGAATTTCACACCCTTGTGCGTAAAGTGCTTCCACCCTGCGTGAAGTAACTATTTAAAGGATATTTAATTTACATGTTATAAAAATATTTGCCAAACGTATTACATGTTATTAAAATTTTGTTAAAATATTTCAAACAGAACAAAACTAATGCATTTTATAAAGTCATTTGTAGATAAATAGACACGTACGTTATCCGTCTATTTTAATTTTATGTGTTTAAATATTAAACATTCTGCTCATAATGGTGTTTAACAATAAAAAATTATATGTTCACGTAATAAAAATAATGTACATACATATAATAATATAAAAATATAATGGTTGTCGCACTTTATTTTTTAAAAAAAAGCTAGGTAATCGTTTATATATACATTAATATATATGTAGGTATGTACGTATTAGTTAATATGCTTATGTGTTAGTTGTTGTACATTAAAATTATAAATTAACTTTTCACTTTATTACTGTAATCAAATTGAATTTCAACATTAAATACCCTAATAAAAGCAGAATTATGTAAAATATTAACATTATTTTACGAAAGTATAGTATATACTGGTTATATGTATATTCTCATTTATGTATATGCATATATGTATATACCATCCCGTGTTATATTTTTACAACATTATATTAATTCCTTCAAAGCGGAATATAAAGACTTGTAAAATATCGAGCTTTTTTTCTATATAAAATAGTCTCATAAAAAATCTTGTTTTATGATTAAGCGGCATAAATTGGTATGTTGTATAATTATGTAGGTCGAAAGGATAAGAATCTGAACCTAATGTACTTACATATTCAAGTAATTACATATAAGGGTAATATTAAATTTTTATCTTTGATTGTTTTCGTAAAAAGAAAATCTTTAAATGAACAAAAACGAGTTGAAAAGGAAGCGATTTGTCTTGGTCAAAATTTAATTAATAAAAAATTTTCGAAAAACTGAAAACGGAGAGTTTGTTTATTTTTAATTATGTAGCATAAATAATACAAGTTTTCCAATACACAAAGTATAAGATTATTATTATTAATACGAAAACACAATAAATGTATAGAAATTTTGCATGGATGGCCGAAAAATTGCTTGATTTTTTCACTAATATACAGAATAAATATTCAACAGTAGTCACAAACAAAATTTAATTACATTTAAAATAAATTTCAAGAGAGATAATGTAATAAAATGGATTTATTGGAAAACCAATAAATTTCATCTAATGTTTGCCATCCATTTCGAACGGTGGATTGTTGAAAAAAGGGCCGAGGTCGTATAATTTTCGGGTATATGTACATACATACATACACACATACGTATATACGACGACAACAGCACAAAAAGCACAGCTTGAAAAGTTTTTCACATAATTACCGAATGAAGAGGTTGACGTTATATGACCAGTTGTTTGTTTTACCGGTTGGTTGGCACCCTTGTGCGTCCGGTTGGTGATTAGCAGATGCATACAACGATGAGTTCTACTCTTAATATAATGGCCATTGTGTTTACCGAAGAAGGACTTCCATGTGAATTCATTTAAATTGTTAGCTTTTCTCTAGTTTTGTATAACGATTTCGTAATTAAATTTTATGTTCGTCTTCTTGTGCACATTTTTCATAGGAATTGAAAAGAACTTAAATTACTTTAACAGGAACAGGTTAAAACAAAATGAGCGTATATACTGCCTTTTTAACCTACTCTATAATAGCAATTTTGTATGAGTTCGATTATATACTTGCCGGTCTGATTGAAAATGTCACAATTATGAATGGAAAACAGAAAGATAGAACGTATGGATTATTCGGGAAAAATGGGATATTATTAGAAAATTGACAATTTCTGTAAGATTTCTTGGAATTTAAGAGGGTATTTATGGGGGTGTAAATCCTTAAATAAGAAATTCTATCATGGTTAAACTAATTTGCCAAATTAGACAATATTTACTGTCTCAAAACATTTTGCTACAATACTATGTCTATTCATCTCATTTTTAAGTTTTATTGCTCGGGGTCGGGAGGTATAAGTATACATATATAGAAAAAATGTGTACATACTCGTACTTAGTTTATATTATCAATTAAATTAAACTGGTTAAAATATTGTAAAATGTGCTAGTGAAAATGTCGAGGCAATATTTTTTGATCATTTCATTCACAAGTTGTGTAGTGGTAACCCGCTTAGCTTAGGGAATAAGTTGCAGACACAGCATTATAATATATACGTCCATGTTCAATAAACCAACTTCATAAACCATACGATATATTATATGCACGTGATATATTGATTCGATGGGGGTTTCGCAGTACTGAAACCGCTATTAATTGAAAACACAAGAACTTTTGACACACAAAGACACAGGAAAAGTTATAACAATTAATTTATTACATTTATAACATCAGTAAAATATGTAAATTATATAGTTTAAAACGACGTTTATAATTATATATGATTAAATTTGTAACTGCAAAATTTAAATGTACGTATTATGTATTAAAATAGATCGATATCAAAATATAAATGCATTTCAAAATTATTATTCAAAGTCCAATAAGCAAATGTATAATAATAACATATTATTATATCTAGATCTATAGATTTAATGGAAATCTCTGTTAAAGTTAAATTGTAATCCAGGAATTACAAAAGTAAATTGCGGTTCAATTATTAAAAATAGAACTTACGTATGGTATATAATATTTTATTATAAATAATGTTTTCAACGTCAATCAACATACATAGAGTACCTACAATACAATTTAAAAATGCCTCTGGAGAAATAAACAGAAAAATGATTCATTATTTTTCTGAAAACAAAAGATGAATATAAATAAAATATTTTTGAGACGGAAAATATTTTCTGATTCGTCAAACTAGTTTAAGACCGATATAATTGCTTATTTAAGTGTGTTAAACCCCTATCAAGTACACTCCTACATTTTAAAAAATTCTTTAGAAATATGTAGTAAACTGAATTTAGTATACTAAATCCCAATATAGGTATAGGGATAGGCTATCCCATTTTTCACCACATATTATAATCCATAATATATTCTATCTTTTTCGAATTTTTATTTATAACTGTGCATTTACAACCTCAGAGGCATACTTGAAGCGATGTGAAATTTCAAGAATATTTAGTTATATTGAAGTGCACTCAGTGACTCAGTACGTAAGACTTTAATTTGGTAAGTAGTTTTATTTAATATTGTACATACATACATATACATAAATAGTATTTAGAATAGAAGGAAATATTAATGTGAATAAAATACCGAATACTCTTACAAATATGCATAAACATAATGTTAATTTAATACATATAATTTTATACTTGATTTATCATATATACGAGTAAGTAATTATAAATATTTTTAGATATTTATTTAGTTGAACTACCAAATTAATGCAATCATGAATACAACAAATTGTGTTCGTTTTTCAATTTAAAAATAACATTTTCATCCCAACCATAGTTATATTGTAACATTTTTCTTAGAAAAATACATTTCTTCAAGATGATCGTATAAACCAGATTAAGTAACTGATTTTTATTTATATATTCCGTTCCCTTCAGTTAGATAGAATGACATACAAAATCAATATAGGTAATTTTCTTGAAGTTTTCAACTCATTCGTATTTTTTTTGTAACGCCTACAGGCCCTTTTTATCTGTCTATATACATATGTATGTATTGTATGTATACGAGTATTATATAATATACTATATGAGTTTCCATGCGAATGCCCTATCAAGATAATTCTTTTTCTATTGTTAAATATGAGAAACGTATTCGAACTTTAAAAAAATGTCAACAATTTTGTTTTAAATCAAAATTTTTATTATTTTTGTGGAATTTTCTAAAATTCTATTAAATGAAAGTAAAAACTAGTTGTATGTATTTTTATTTTGATTTAATGTACGACACGACTTATTGGTGTTTTTAACAGATTGCTTCTGAAATTCTACGTTATGAATTTTTCATCGAAAGTCGAAAGCATTTATTATATAAAAAACCAACATTCATTCATTACAAGATTCATTATTAACAAAAAATAACAGAAAAATTGAACAAGAAAATGAATATAAACATTATAAACTTTTCTCATAATAATAATAGGTAATTATATGCATGTATTTGGAATTTCATTTTGAATTCAATCAATTCTACTCTAGTTGGCACTAAAATTAATATAATATTTTATACATTGTAATGTTGGCATATTACTGTGCAGTAAATCTGTGAATAAGTCGATTTAGAATATCGGATATAAAGCTTTTATATATTTCAATTTTGGTGTAATAAATCCACTAAAGGATTATAGCTTTAATCATCAAAGTGCTGATAAAATATTAAACAAAATACATTCATCATGAAATTAATTGTACAAAGCCACAACTTAATGATTTCGTTGAGGTGCAAAATGCCTTTTTTAGTAAACTTAGTTTTATATGAAGTCATTTTCTAAAATTACACAAATTAAGCGAGTGTTGCCAACAAAATGATCACAGAGCCTATATATTATCTACATCTATCTATTAAGTATGGATTAATGTGATTAATTAAAATAAGAGCTACATTTAGCGGTCACAAACTACTAATTACTATCAACGAAGTGGACTGTGTCCGACTGAACATTAATTCAACTGATCATTCATACAACCACCGCTACACTATAATACTATATAGGGTTCAATTTGGACAAAAACTTATCCATATATTTACAATGTTAATTTACACGTTAATTTATGGACGAAACTTTTAAGCCGCTTAAAAAAAATACGAGATCTCTGTCCACCCAACAAAAAAATGACCCTGTGTTACAAATAATAAATTTTCAGATGGTAATAATACATGTTATTTTTTAATATTCGTATTCATACATAAAATTTATGGCTGTCAAGCCGTAAATTTTATCAATATGTATATCTGTTAACGGAATTGTCGAAATGTTGGAAAAAATTGGGCCAAAAAGGTGCAATAAAATGTTATGCTGTTTTAT
Source organism: Oryzaephilus surinamensis (assembly GCA_004796505.1). Classification (NCBI taxonomy): domain Eukaryota; kingdom Metazoa; phylum Arthropoda; class Insecta; order Coleoptera; family Silvanidae; genus Oryzaephilus; species Oryzaephilus surinamensis. The sequence goes on from SSSI01009599.1 coordinate 19,483, forward strand.
TGAATTTTTGTAGTAAATAATTGTTTTTTATGGAATTCTATATGTTAGAATATTCATATGATGATGCTGAAGAAAAAACCACTTATCTACATTTAATATATTGAAATACAGTTGAGAGTGCTAATATCATCAAAATTTATGTCACATACTTAAAATCATAAAGTTACCCACAAGTTTGACAGACGATATGTTTTATGTAGGATTTGTTCAAGTTTTTTAACACTTAAACACACTACATATTTACTGAATTTTGTTCATAAAATCTTTAAGCTGAAAATAAATGTTTTGACAAAATATTTTCTTCTCGTCAAAAAGATAGAAAATTCTCACTTATCTTTAATGTTCTTTTAGGGTGCGAGTTATATAACTGGCCTTAGGCATATAATAAACGAATTCTTCTCCATATTTTTTTGTTGAGTATACAACTTTTTACTCCCTTCGCGTACAGTGTGTACATTTCATATTTTGTCGAACCCTTATGTGACGATATTAAAAAAAATTGCTTTACGATATATGTATATGTATAAAGTTAAGTTAAGTTAAAATTGTAAAGATTCAAGCAATAATAAAAAAACTAGCAAAGTTTACATTATATAAAAATTATTAACATTGTGTTACCTGAACCTATTTTCCCCTGTTGATAATAGGCCCAAATCCGAGCCCAAATATCTTATTAACCGATTATTAACCTTGAACTCATGATATTTGAATCGAATATACATATAGACAAAACAGTCAATTATGTTACCTGATACAACATGCTACGGTTGACAACACGTATATTGTTTTAAAATGTTTGACTCCCACTTGATCACGTTTTTAACCAAAAGCTCTAAATAATTTTAACTAAATGCACCTATTTAATAATTTTGTGGTACAAATTCATGAACTAAACAATAAAAACATTGAAATTAAAATTAAAATCGATTATAATTTTTTAATTGAACGTTGTTTTAATGAGCATTTCATGTGCTTGGTTAGTCATGAGTGTAATTCCTATTGTTCATTAATTTATTTTTGTGTTGGAGAATTTTTTTATCGAAATTGAAAAAGTGTGGTTTTTCATGTGAAATTCAGCCGAAATCATTTCAAGTACCTACTTGTGTAATCATGTTGAAATGTCAATAAAAATACAGTAGGTACATGAGTGCATCTTATAATAAAAAAACCATAAATGCGTTTATTTTGTAAAAAAGAATCATCATGTAATTGAATTGGGTATTGAAACACTTTTAATGTTTTCCAGGGAAATTAGTTGTATACAGCAATTGAGTATTTATTCTGATATTTTCGATTGTCTTGAATTAATGGCATTATGTCATTAAATTAAATATTGCTACAGGTAAATGTGGAGTAATTTATATTAAGTGTGATACATTTATATAAATTAATTATTCTATACCAAGACATTTCATTTTATTTTATCGCCCTCAATAATCATTTACATGAATATTATTGCATCAAATTCAAGATCATGTTTGTTATCATTATTAAATATCAGTTTTCTGTTATTGAACGACATTTTCAAATAAATTTTCATATTTAGTAGATAAAACATAGATACTCTATTTTTCAACTGGTTTTATTTTCCACATGCCTATTAGTATTACGCGAATATAGTAATTGAAAAATGTAAAATTTACATACATACATATATGTATTTATGTATATTAATTGTTATTACTTTATTTCTCGAATCTGACTTGAATTCACAGCCACTCCCACATGTAATAATAATTTATTTACAATATACAAATGCAACATAATGAAATTTGCATTTTAAGTGTAATAATATTGTAAAACAGATAAAAGTGCTATAATGTCAAAGATTAAATTGGGGGTGTGTATTATGTATAAAACGCTGTTCCTGTGATATTTACGATCAATTTACGTTATGCTTTTAGTATTTTAAAAAATACAAATAACTAGAATAGTCTATTAAACAGTATAAACAAAATTTCCATAACAATTTGCATTACGACGTATACTTTATTATTTATTGAAAATATTTAAAATTCATAAATGATTGAAAAATAAACAAAAAAAAAACCTATTTATAATGTAATCTATATTCATATTTGGAGATAAAATTTAAATTTCATTTATCTCCAGTATCGTGTTAATATTTCAAAAATTTCAATACAATATATACAATATTTAATAAAGAGATCATGGAACGTTTTAAATTCAAAATCAATTTCTTTACCTGTTCCATACATACAATATTTCCATATTCGACTCAAAAATTGCTATATACGTCTATATAGTATATATTTGACGGTTTTTCTTATTACATATTTCAATAAAAGCATTAAACGGTTATTTATTGCATACAATAAGTTAACGTCAACGGAACGCCGTCCGATCCACTATGTCGAATGTTACCCAAGGGATATTATGGCACCTTCCGTAGTGTAACCACTTTCCCTCGACGGAAACAGCTATTTGTCTTATTGCTATATAATACGCCACCGCTTCAGATCCCGCATGTAATGAATATTGCGCAAAAACTACATTATACTATGAGTCCGTATTTAAAATTGGCTACACTTTAAACCCATTTCAGATTATACCAATTTTCAATAATTATATTTTCGTCGTAATGAAACTAATTAAATTAAACATATAAATGAAACAGTGAAGAATACTATTTGTTAAATATAAGAATGTCTCTGATGCAATAAAACTTTGACAATTTCTTTAAACCAATAGAAAAATGTAAACAATAAGAAGCCAGATATTAAGGGGTAGGAAACTAGTAAACAAGTTTAAGGAATATCTAATTTTAAGAAGCATTTAGTTTGTGAAAATAATTGTTAATTACACATTTAACCCAAATACGTATTATTAATTTTTGCATTGTTCAATAATTCGGTCAAATATCGGAAAAATTTGTAATGATTAACGAATATTCTGACAAAACTCCCAACACGATATATTACTTTTTGTTTTTTGTTTTCTAACTGATATAAAAAGGCACATTGGAAATAAGTAAGTATATAAAATGAAGAGAAGTTGAATTTTGTTGCGTGAAAGCGTTCAATCACAATTTATATTCATTTATTCGTTTGCTTTTGATCTTCAGGCCGTGTAATTATTTACATTATTTACATTTAATGGTTTACAATTTGCTTTTATTTTATTGGTAAAATTCACGTTGTATACATATACGTATATATGTATCAAATAAATGTACAACCGAAAATGTTTTAGTATTATTGTGTAAGAATTTTCGTCAATGGCCAATTTAATTTTAATGACACATTCAAGGAGCAAACGGATATTATTATGTACACGATTTTGGAAAATCCATGCCGAATATATTCTATTATTAAGTTATTACACTATAATATTCTCATTTAATTTTCTTAAATAGGTATTCGTATCATGTACAATAATTACATTTTGAATAAATGTTGCCTATAAACGCAAACTGTTTCATTAATTCTTTCTTATAAATTACAAGTCGCATAGAATAAAATGTATTTTAAAACTTGTTACACAAATTATACTGTGCTTTTTTTAAATAAACGACTATAACACTCTTTGTTGGATTGAATTATGGTACTTGGAGACTTTTTCAGTTTATTATGTAATTAGTTTCAAGGTGAAATGTAATTGTTAACGTAATGAACACTGTGGCACTCTACACTGCAATTAAAGATAAGATTTTTTACAAAATATATGTTGCAAGTAAGTTGCTTGTTTCAAAGTGGTTATTTTTAAATTGATATAAGCACTGTGCTGAAAAATATTTATTTTTATTGAAAAATGTATTTTAAGTATAACTGCACTCGTCCAATATTTAGACTAATAGATATTGGTATCTAAAAACTTTATGACATCATAAAGTATATCATTTTCATTATTTATAGCCACTTGAAGAAATCCAAGTGGATGGATGGGAGAATTTCAAAAATATTGTTTGACATAATTGTTTGTGGCTTTTAGAATTACAAATTTATGAATATTACGTTTTTCGTATAACTGTTAAATTTTTTAGAAGAAAATAGATAACTTAAATCATAGAAAAAATGAAAAATAATATACTGGTAAAGTTTTAAATAGGTATTATAGTAGTCACAAGTTAAAAATGCCTCTGCGGTTGTAAATGTTACAATTATGAGAAAAGGATAAAATGTACGGATTTCATTTGGTGAAAAATGGGATAGGTATATTTAAGGATTTACCAGGCGGGTTAAATTTACAATTTTTAGTACTGTCTTAGTATATTTAGGAAAATACTTGTAGGCGATTACTTACTTAGGAAAATTATCGATTACTTTATACACATTTCAAGCCATTTTATATATGGTGTGCATATAAATTTTTCAATTTAATTAATAGCCGTTAAATGTTTATACGATAAATTTAAATTTAATATAAACCAGGCAGCCGGGGAGGACCCGGCAACTACATATTTTGTTTGAAAACGTGTGGAATTTGTCATAGGTCAACATAGTATAGGTGTAGTCCTAGGAAAACTAGGTAGTCCTACGTAAACCTAGGTAGTAGGTAGTGGAACGTTGCCTAGGTTTATATAAATTTTTAAACATTATTCTATTAAAAAATTTAAGACTAATATTTTCAAAAGTATTTAAATTAAGATGAAATCGCAATTTAACATTTGCTACAAACAAAATTTGGGATTATAAACTTTATAATCAAACCAATAATCCCAAATTTTGTTTGTAGCAAATGTTAAATTGCGATTTCATCTTAATTTAAATAC
>SSSI01009600.1:0-15197 GCA_004796505.1 Oryzaephilus surinamensis
TTATAATTTTGAAATTGTCATTTGGGCTCAATCTCTAGACAAACTAATGTATTATAAGACAAGAGTCATGTTATTTTCTCTGTCTTACGTATACAAAATGGTGCATTTATTATTTATACATGCCATGTTCTAATTTGCAGCTTACAGAAAATAAGGGTTAAGTAGTTACATTTTTGCATTTTTTTATAATCGTATGCATTCATACATTGCTTAATGTATATTCTTGGCACTAATATAGGTAGTTTAAGCAACAAAACACTTTTCAGTGATTTATACAAATTAAAATTGAATGTGGTACTGTCGGCTAATAGTGCGCAATACACTTTTCTACTAAAATGACCAAAATTTAAAACTAAAATGAACCACTTAAACATTTTCAAGAAAATGTACATTAAAATTTATATACATTTCATAAAATAAAAAGAATTCAAAGAACAAAAAATGTCGAATATCTCCGAAATCGTTAAGAATCGGACTATGGTATACTCGTATAGGGTCATTTTGGTTCCAAATCTAGTGTAGAATTGCCCCTTAAACTATGGCCAGTAAAAGTTGAATCACATTGTATTATGTATATACGAATTTATTTTTAATTTTTTAAATTAATAAGAGGACTTTTACGTTTGGTAAATTGTGTTTTTTTGTTCTTCTTTTCTCTGCGTATGATTATACTACCTATGCGCACCATTGGCCGCATGCGTCGGGTAATTGTGTGCTGTATCACTTTTTTTTCATTTGGAAATTAAAAGCCACTTGTGCATTTTTAATTAAAATTAACTGCAGAATATTGTACCCTAACCCTTGAAGAATATTAGTGAGAAATCTAGAAAAAAAATTTTCAGTATTTTCCGAAATATTACAATTTTAGCTTAAGTGCGCACCAATACCCAACTCTCCCCTAGATAAAATGAAATTTTCAGAAACCTGATGGTTATTATAGTTTGATGTTAATTAAACTAAATATTATCAAGGATGGATTTTGAACATAATTTTATATTAAAACCCATTTAATAACTATGGAAGTATGTATATTAATCACTGATAATTACATTTTTCAATTAGTACGTACTTGATAGATGCGTAATTGATTTTAAACGTATTCAATTATGCATTAATTATTACTAGATAGAAAATATCGTTGTTTTCCAGCTAAACTATTAAAAAATATATAAATCCATGAAAATTACATATGAATAAAATTGAATTATATAATTATTTGGGTATATTATTGATGTTGATTTGTAAAATATTTAAATAATTTACTCAAACCCAGTACAACATATGCAGCCAACAACAGAAATACCATTGCTGCCATCTACTGGAACCAACAGAGTTACATTCAACAGAGCACTGCTTCTGAAAAAGCTCCTTTCAGCCATTTTCAGCACTTACAAGCTCATGATCGTTGCGGAGCTTTGCGATCTAGGCAATACACAAAACAACCATGAATTTAAATAGAACGACATGCAGCAGGAATTGCAGGATTAAAAATTTGGATTTATAAATAAGTTTCGATATGAAATTTAATTATAAATCTGTTGACTCAATATTAAGCAAAATATATATCATAAAAACTTGTTGCTCTGACATATCAAGGTTGAATTTATGATAATCTATTGATTGCTGTCCAATAAAATATGAAATAAACATTAACGAATTTAATAAAATTTAAATAAAAGGCAGAGTATACTAGTTTCCAGTCAATAAAGCAATCACCACAAACAATATAAATAAATTTATATTTTAAATTTACATTTTATTGTTTAACATTTATTTACATTGTTAATGTATGAAAATACCGTCAAATTTAATGATCCCCAATTCAATAGCGATTATACCATAACTGAGGCAGATAGTTTACGAAATTTAATGCAATAAGAAGTCGATTATTATTACAACACAGCTTCAGTTAATGTTTATGTACTTTAAGTAGCATAATGTAATTTTCCCACGAATTTCAATCGTCGATCGTTATATCTATAAAAGCTTTTAAAACAAACCCAAAAAGTATTCGAAACTTAATACTTTGTAATAGAAAAAAAATCTAATAAAAATCGTATATCCAACAGTAAAAACATTTCATTCTCATGGAATGTGTACGCCATACACATTTTCTCTGTGTTTTAAGCTCGTTTCATTGAATTTTAGAAATAGTGGGTCATTTAGTGCTTTAACTATATAGAAACAGGAAATGTTTCGAGACTTTAAACATACAGAACACGATTTCAATTCATTTTCTACTTACTATATTTCTATACTTGTAATGTTTCTCTCGCCAGCAAGTTAAAATTATGTTCTTTGTTTTGTTGTTGAAGCAATTTACCAAGTAATATAACATTTAGTTACATATTTCGACGCTAAATAAAAATATAATTTCATGTATATAATAGCGTGGTGGTTTTAATATATAAATACGCCTTCGTGGTGGTTTAAATAATTCTACAAGAAGTACTCCTAGACCATTATATTATTTATTGCAAGTTATGAATTGTACGTTTTAAAATTCCTGTGAAATCCCCATGTCGTGCCAATTATTATTATTATATGCAACTAACAACTATATACCAACATTCTTAAAGATGGAGTGTTCTTCATACATACAGATATTTACAGAGAAAAACGTTCAAGACAGTTCAATAAAATTGATTTTCCACTCGGTTATATTTTGAAATTAACTTAATTGGTACGTCAGTATAAAAGAGACCGTTAACAATTTAACACTTTCTCAAGGAATTTTATAAGGATGAACTCTTCTTCTCTCTCTCCATGTTTTAATGTTAAAATATACACATAGAAAAAATATGCGTAAAATAATACCCATGGATTGCATAATGGTAAAAAGAACCGATTGAAGACATCACTGTGTGTGTGTGAAGATTTTATGTTTTTGTGTGTCGACCTCCCAACACGTTTATTCACCTTTTAAATCAATTTTTATAGCCTGCGAACTATTGAATATCTAATCAAAGCAATTTAATTTAATTTTAGTGATTGTAGAGAGAGAGTGGGTCCGGCACAAGAGATATAACATCAGCTATTAGTATCATATAGTAGTAAGTACTACATGATTGTGGGCCTTCAGGCCAAACACTCGTTTATATATTTATATTTTACATACACATGGAAACGAATACATAGTCTATCTATAATATATTGGAAGAGAATTTCCACCAACCATTTCTGCCATTTAAAAATACTATTTTATTACTTTAGGCAGAATTTCGTTTATATGTAAGAGTTTTGTTCGAAACGGTGCGAAATATTTTATATTATGGATTTATTGGTTGATGAACTAGAAAGATAAAGTAACCGATGTTATTTATTGACGACTTTTTACACACAACACACAAATACATAGTCGCTTCTATATGTTGGAAACAAAATAAAATTGAAACAAGTCTTTACAATTTTGTACTCATACATGAAATACTATAGCTAGTATCTAAACACTTGTTTTTGTTCCATTGGAATAGTAAAGGATTAATTTTTTATAACATTGGGGCCCCCTATAGGCGTTCCTTATTCTGTCTTATTAAATCTTCGTCGTATACAATAATCTCTACCTATACATACGTACGTAGAAATATAATTAATAATGACAAGTTTAAAAACGAAATAAATTCGTATTATGGAATAAATTTATCGTAAATATTGTATAAAATAAACTGGACATAATGGAAGAGAATGGTACCAAGTTGTCATTGATTTATAATATTTTCTTGGATGAGGTATTGTTATGACAAGTGAAAATTAGTCTCCAAGAGGGGTTGTATATATATATTTCGATCGAATACGAAAGAAAGCTCTCTGGTCGCGATGGGGGGCCAAAAATATACAAGAAAATATGTATAGATACACTCTTTCAAGTACACCCAAATAAAAACATGACTTTTAATCGCACATCTACCATGTTTGTGAGTGGGTGGGTATGTAGATAATCTTGTTTAAATATATAACATGAGAGTGTTGAAGATTTGCCGACTGATAATGTTTTTTTTCGATGTTTTGCACATCGTTTGCACAGCAATATCGTTTTAAAAATCGTGCTGAAATTGTGTCATAACTGATTATATTTGTTTGTTTAATGTTTATCGGAAATTTTGCACAATGTTTTCAATAATCACGGAACTTCCTTTTCGTTGATATTAATTACCCACTTAACATTTTCGAACCATAAAAAACGTGATGTAATTGGAAAAAGTCAATAAATACTTTTACAGATAAATATTTACATTACAGAAATTGTCCATTTCGTTCGTATTGATTTTACCTTTAATACAAACTCAATCATAATTTATTATTTACTCAGTGTGCATTCAGGTATTTATTTTAATTATAAATAAAGTTGTCTGCAAGTCTTAAATATTAAATATTAATTATTTGTCGCGGTATTAGTCCTAAAACTTTAAGTATAAAAATAGGTTTATAGTGTCAAAAAGTAGCAAATTATTTTACTGTGTTTAAGTAGCGTATATAATTTTCAAAATAATTGCGGATTAGGAAAAATTAGTATAATTTTACAGTTATACACAGTTTAGATTGAAACTTGTCTCTTATTTATTTTCACATAAAATTAGCAACTATAAAGTTTAGTGCCATGGATAGGAAGTAATTTATTCTTTATACAACAAAGTGTAAAATTCCCCTTTCATACGAACGAAATCGCATGTAAAATAAGATAAAATAATCGTTAATTTATTTAATTTCAACACATCATCATCAAATAACTATCCATTTTGTTTGAAATAACATTCTTCTAGCCAACAATCATTAGGAAATCTTAATAGATGAGCGTTTTTGTTGGGATTATTATACAACCGGTGCCATAAAATGGCAAAAGCAACTTTTAAAGCAACGTACACATAAAAGTCACTAGAGAGACGGCAAACAAGACAAGTTTGAACATTCTTGACTGGGCCACTAGTGAGTTGATTTTAATTTCAAACATTTCTGCAACTGCCTCTATGGCACACCCTGTGGGGATATTTTAATGTCGCAAAGTTCGTGTTGGTGTGTGTTGAAATGGGACAGCCCTTTTAAACTAGTTTTTAAACTTACAGATTCAACTATGTATATAAATTTTCGTTCGATTTTCTATTATAAACGATTCGAATATTTAACGCACACCTGCACATGAATACATTTATTTATAATCGTCAAACCAGTTTTAAAAGCTTGTAATTAATAGAATAATTGCGATTTAATACTAGTAATAATAATCAATTGGCGTTTGATTAAATGATATCTGTAGGTAAAAAATTATATCGTCAATTTAAATAAATTAAATTATATGGTAAAGAGCTGGATGGGAAGGAATAAAATGCATTGCCATCAGTTTTGTTTATACATTTGAACACGTATAAATACACAAATACTTTTACTAATATGGCAGGACACTAAACAATAAATTATTTATTTAAGTAGCAACTTACTACTATACTGACATGTTTCTACGATGTGTGTGGTCAATAATACAATATTACAAGAAACGTCTATCGTTTGTTGTGTAAATAGTAATAAAGTAAGCACATAATACAAAACGGATTATTATTCATTAACCTTGATTTGATTCAATCGGAATCATGTAATAATATATAATAATCATAAAGTGAGCAGTTTTAACGCTTATAGCAAAATTATCGTGAAGAAGTGTTGATTTTCATGATCGGATTATAATGATAATGATGGAGTCCAAGTGGGTGTTGTTAGAATTATAAACTTATTCGTCAAGTGCCATTCGAAACACGGTACTTCCAAATACAAAAAAATGGATAATATTTCTATGAGGAGCCGTTCAGGACATTATCAAATTTTATATTGATATGAAGAATTTGAATATTTTAAACTATAAGTATATAATTATTCAAAACGAATAATAAAGTCCTGAACGGCCCCTCATATATTTCATAAATATCATTTAATATTGTCTAATTTAATTTAATTAAATGTTTAACAAACTGGAATATAAATTTTATTAACAACATTGTAGGCGTTTTAAAGAAATATTAACGAAACTCTATACATATTAGTTTTTAAAAATCCTTTTTAATAAATTCTCCAGTTGTCTAATTAACATGAATGGCCCCCTATTATTATAAAAAACAAAACCTTGAATCAACTGCCGATCCGGCCAATATTCCTCGCACCCTATTTTCAAAACAGAATAATGGATCATTATATGGAGCATTGCTTTGAAAGTAATTTAATACGTCAAAAGCGTAAGGAAATTCATTTATACGAACCCCATCGCCACAGTTTGTGGTGCTGTGAGATGGCTTGTTATACACATGCAAGTTGTCTCGTTGAAGGGGGTCATTTGGAAACTAAATTACCATACTTCTGTATGCGTGCTGAAGCACACACACACACATATATGCACTTGTCAGTCAAGAATGAGAAGAAAAGTGGTTGTACGACGACTAATTTTAACGAGCTATGCATTTTCAATGTGTCGTATACAATATATTTAAATAATTGTATAGTTTTTAACAATTATACACCCTAAATAAATATTAAAGCTCTCATGTATAACAAATAATATTATTGTTCTATTGTTTCTAATTTAATCATAGTTCAACCAAAAACACATCATTGTTTTATAATATGTTGTGCGTCAATCAAAATTGGTATACTGGCTTTCCGACTATTCATTTTCTGTTTACAACCAAATAATTATTATTAATGGTGGTTATAAATGGGTTTGAGGTATGGATCAACCTAAAAGCCATTTTTCATGGCGCGCGGATAAATGCTCGACATTTAATTCGAAAAACTTTCCAAACATATACTTGTTTGTCTATATTTGCGTTAATCACTCATCTATTTATTTAAATATTATGTTAATTTTCGTACGAATGAGCGCCATACAGGCACTAATCAACGATAATTAACTAAATGGATTTTGTAGAAAAATTCAACAAACATTTTCGTATAATAATATAATGAAACAATGAATGTAATGTTTTTTTATATTATAAAAACATTTTTCCATTAGCAACTAAAATAGTGGTTTGTTTTATATGCCAACAAGTCGTATATACACATAGTTATATAAAATTCATAACAAGATTTAAAAGACTATAAGTAAGTATAATGCAAATCATTTAAATTGTGTGTTGAAAGTGCTTAATACTATATATAGGTAGAAATATGTTCCATCAGGCCACAGTAAAATAGCAGCAGGTGGAACAAAGCGCCATGCATAATATTTATATTTGCTTTTAAAAACAATTTTCGTTGAAAGGAAGTTAAAAATAGAAAATTACTGGGCAAGTACAATGTATAATTATATATGACTTGAACGTATTTTTCTTTTATAATTTTTTTTCGTTCTCTTAACTTGAGTTTGATTCTTCTTTGTATTTATAAACTCGTTGTACGTGTCTATGTTCCATAGATTTTCGTTAAGACCTTTAATACTTTTAACTACTACTCTTTTGATGATGTACACACACCATTTTGGATAAATTGTTTTTAAATTTTCGTTTCACACGCACATACATCATAAGAACTACAATTTATTTTATTTAACTGTGGGCCAATTTGGACGTTTTTTTTTCGTATACACTTTTTCTTTCAATTTCAACATTACGTAGGTATATATTTATTGAATTTAACTAATTCTGCTACTATACCTGTACAATTAGGACCATGCAGTCAAATTATTATTTATTACAGTTTTTTTTGGATGATGGACACTAATTTGTATTTCAACAGTCACAGAAATAATTACGTCTACGTGTGGAGGTAAATAATTATTTAATAATAATTTTGTAAAGTGATCTCAATGATCAATTAGAAAACAAACCTAAATACCGACAAAAATGTATTTAGAAAAAAAACTATAGAAATCAACGGTACATTTTATTGACGTAATCCAAAAAATGCGTGACTATTTTTCCTAAAATTCGGCATGAGAACATTAACCTGTACCATTTTTATTATTAAAAGTTTTTTTCCCATTTAAATTCACTTTTAATTTGGCGTGATTGTACAATAAGTAAAAAAATTTTAAAATGAAATATTTATGTCGATCTTAATCGACATTAACATAAATCATAAGCCCCCTTGCGTGTGAGCTTTAAAAAAATAAAAATTATAATGTTAAACGCTTTTATTTTACACGAGTAAAATTTTCTCTATATATTTTCGTTTAAATTTTATAGCTGATTTGATTCCTTAAGTGCATCCATCAAAATGTCATTAAAACAATAACAATTTTATAAGAAGAAAGAAGAGTTTGTGTACTATATAAAAGAATTTGTGAACATCATGTAAAACATAAAAAAAAGGTATCCAACACACCTTTTATATATACACACTCATTCACTTTAGATTATGACATGTCACTGTCTGCTGCACAAGCAATTTAAGTCCTCCAACAACCTACACATAACAACAAAATATCATTATTGTTTTGGTTTTTGTTTTAGATTTTTTCTGTATTTCGCCTTGTGTGTATAATAACGCCTTGTATATATTCTTCTATGTAGTCATTTTCATATTGAAAACTTGACACAATGTTAACGTTATCTGTTGACACAATTGAAATGATATTTTACAAAAAGTGATAAAATTAATGGACTAAAAAACTTGATATTGTGTGCACACACCAGGTGGAATGCGGATTTTCTGTATCTTTTAAATGTGCTTTCAAAAAAAGCTCCCCATTATGCAGACTTTTTAAATATAATCAAATCTTTTGTGCGTCAAAACGATCTATTTTATAAATTTTATCAAAAATTACAAGTAACTTTATGAAATTTATTTAGTTTTCTTTATATACCTGTTCCTTGTATGAAAATTTCTTATATACAAACCGGCTCTATATCAAGCTTTACTTCCACTCGTTATTCTTTAACTCATAATTCTCGTTTATTGTACAACTAAACCCTTTCTTATAACAATAAATTATTATAATGCTACGTAATTATTTTATAAATTATTTACCTACGTTCACTATATGTAAAACTACATGATTCATAAACGGAACATTATGAAACGAGAGAAAATCTATATTTTATATTTCATAGTTTTTATATTCTGTAGAATATGCAGGTAGTAGGTATATTAAGTTTAAGTATATAGTTTCATCACAATATAAAACGTTTTTGTTGTTATTTGTTAAATAATCTCAAATACTGGGCATTAATATTGATATTAAATTTTAAAGCCACCCAGAAGACTATATTTTAAATATTTATCTATAAGTTACATTAACGAAAATATGTTCATTTTTCAAATGGGGGTAGTATTCAAAAGACAAAGAACGGACAATTTTCGTTTTGAACAAGTGACGTTAGTTCAAAACTGAAAATTAATGGTCAATAAAATAATTTCTTGTAGGCGTTACTATAGTTTATGTCTTTTGAAATGTTATGATTACCGCCATGATAAATACCATAAATTCCATGTATCTTAAGAACGCAAACACGTTACCAAATATACGCCTATTTCTTTGTTAGATTTTCAATCTAATTGGAGGACATTCTTTAATTACTTTTAAAAAGAGTTCTATATATTAGAGGCGGACTGAATGTCTTAGATAATGAATTTTATCCACTCACCTTTATGTTTATTAAGGTTAATATTGCTTGGAAATGATGCAATCTTCTTCCATGCTTTTTTACCCCAAAATCCCTTCCCGCTTGAACTTTCAGCTGATGATGGTGTCGACGTCCGATTTGGGCCCACATACGAACTGGACGATTTCGGCCGTTCCGGTCCCCTACGTAAACTACCCGCAGTACTTCTATAACTAGCACCACTCGAACTACCACTAAATCCACTATCTAGATCCGCTATTGGCACTGGCGATAATAATTCATCAGTTGGACCAACGGTCAATAAATCCGCCAATTGATCATCACCCTCACGATCTGTATCGTCACTACCCTCACGTGAATTCGACGGCATCAGCATCGCCTCCACCGACAAATTCAGTTCACCAAGTACCCGTCGATGGCCACTCTGCACCCGGCGCACCTCCTCCTCCACCAAGCTCTGATTCAATGATATCATCGATTCCTGATGATGGGATGGTCGCATCATTCTTGCCCTTGCCACTTCGCTAATCTCCTCGTAGATGTTCTCCTCGGTGCCGTAACGCGTCAAATATGTGTGACGTGTACGGTACGAGCCCTCCCTGTATGTTCCCGGATATTTTGTTGGTACGTTGGTGTGCCTTGTTGGCGGTCCTGGTACATAATAAGCGTATGAATAATCGTTTGGCATCAATTCCCGCGGCGGCGGTATCTCCCACACGATGTTGTCGGCTTGACGAGACGTTGATGGACCTGGATTGCTCAGCAGATGGTGGTCTGGGTCCATCTTCGACGTGGATGGGTATGGTGGGTAATTAGGAGGGGGTGGAAAGTGCAAGTACGCCCTGTGATGGGGTGGTGCACATCGACGTGTTGCCGCTGCATGCAAACCGATTGTGTGGCTGCTGGGGGTGGTGGTGGTGTGTGGATGATTTACACGTTGACTTGCAGAATGATGTAAACGTTCCATACTGCATTGTGGTTGGTTTTGATGTGGTCTGTGCCACATTTACCTGCAATCATAATATTATATATTTATAACGTATGCTCTTAGATACTCGTATATAAGTCAAATAAACTTGAAATTTTACATTCTGTCAGTGTTTTAACATCAATTTCTACAAATTGTACGTGGAACTAAAGTCGTACAATAAATGTATATAGGATTTGTAATAAAATGACATGGGCCAGTGGCGTACGTGAAACGAATACAAATTATAACAAATTCGAGTTGAGAGAGAACTATATAAAAGATCTTGTGATGTAATGAAAGTGGTATTATGAACAGGTAAGAGCGTGAAACAAGGCGTTCAAATTTGTCATGACAAACCACTCAGGTATGATTTTGATGTTATCAATGGCTTTGTAGAAAAGACAGACACGCGGGCACGTTTTCTCACGGATAGTTATATGTACATATACAGGGTGATTCAATTTCAGATTTCCCCAAACTACTTTTCAGACTAAAATGCTTAGGAGAATGTAATATTTCCACTGCTGATATCAGAAAGGTCAGAAAATAAGTCTATTTTTATTTAAAAATAAAAATTAGGTCAAAAACCAGTTTGTTTTGTGTTTATAAATGAAAGTGTGTCAAGAATTAGAGTGATTTTTATTTGTAACCATAAAAAAACTGGTTTTTGACCTACATTTTATTTGCAAATAAAAACTAATCTCGTTTCTGACGCAATTCTTGTTTGTAAATAAAAACCGGTCTAGTTTCTGACACAGTTTTTATTTGTAAATAAAAAAAACTGGTTTTCGACCTACATTTAAGTATATTTGTAAATAATAACCAGTCTAGTTCCTGACGCAATTTGTATTTACAAATGAAAATCGATCTAGTTTGTGACACAGCTTTTTAAATAAATACTCCTATAATAATTTAAAGAAACAAATATAGTTTTATTGCATCTACCATCCTTTTAAACCTTTAAATTAAAAATTTCTTTAAAATACTCCTTGTAGTTTTTTATATAATTTTGGTTTACATAAACTTAAATTGAATCACGCTGTATACACATTTTTTTGTTCAATGCTCAAACATGTATTATTACTCTAGTTTTTCAAAATACACACACTAGTATATTATTATTTAGTAATAAGTCTAATAAGTAAGTATATGCATAACGTAGAGAGAAAATTATACAATCTAATTGTCTGAAACTTGAACAAGACTTTTTTACATTACAAACTAATTACATCTATTATTACATATATTTAATTAAGCGTCTTTTTTGTGTGGCTGTTTGAATGCTTAACTATGTATCCACCTGTCATACGTTAACATTGAAATTGATTAAAAAGATTAAATTCATTCATCGTCTTCAATATACGAACACGACACGGGTGGATGCATTTCTGATCGACAAATTCTTCATTACTTTTCAGCACACTAACATGCTTTTTTCTTCTTTTCCTCATTCAATTAATTAAATAACATTTGCTCGTAAATGCTGTTATATATTAACACATAGAGCAAAAGAAACAGTTTAAAACGTTTAATAGTTATATAAGTTTTTCAATAAAACAACTCGGTGGTTACTGGTTACATTTTATGGATGTGGGGAGGTCAAAAAACTGTTATTATAATACAGATCCCACAGTCAGTAATCAAATAAAATGAACCAAATAAAACAACAACAAATAAATGGAATATTTAATATATGATACTTTGCTTAATACAATAGTAAAAACAATTTAATTCATATAAATAAGACATTAAGGCAGTTTGTTTATAGACTTCAGTTGACAGACCATGTATGTATATAATATAAAGTAGTGTCAATTGTTT
Source organism: Oryzaephilus surinamensis (assembly GCA_004796505.1). NCBI lineage: Eukaryota > Metazoa > Arthropoda > Insecta > Coleoptera > Silvanidae > Oryzaephilus > Oryzaephilus surinamensis. The sequence continues at coordinate 12,337 of SSSI01009600.1, forward strand.
GGTTGTATTGTAATTCTACATTACATACAATATATATATGATGATACGAAAGACCGAATATAGCAGATTGGTGAAGAAATGAAGCAGTTTATGAACCAGCTGGTTACAAGTCATTCCCATCGCATTATTTTTCATGTGTGGTCTTTAGACACGCAAACCAAATAATATACTTTGTATTTATTTAAAGCGCTTTAAACTATATGTATGTATGTTTTAAGAAATTGCAATTCAGTCAGTTGGCATGTAGGCCAAAAATTCAAAAATAAGTGCACATACATATTTCGAAATTTCTATCTAATTACGAATCTATATTTTTAATAAACGTGAGGAAAAAATTACAAGATGTTTTCTTTGAACACGTATTTGTAAAATAGTGTATAACGAACTCAGTCATTAGATTTAATGGTTATTATGTCTAATTATCTTAAAAAATTAGACAGATTTGTTAAGTTGTATAATAAATGAATGAAGAAGATCATTTTCACTATTTTAGAACATTCATTTATCCAAGCATATATGAAAGTGGATATCAAAGGTACATTTTCTGTTAAATTCTTATAAAATGGTTTGGAATAGTATGTATAGACGAAGCATCATAATTTTGTGACTAAAAAGCGAACAAGGATCCTATATGTGTAAGTACATATATGTAAATCCAGAGGATCAAGTTTCATTTCGCTACTATAGCTGTTTTGAATAGAGTACAACCAATAAATCACGTTTTACTTTTAAATAGCTAGTTTAAAATGGAAAGCATATACCATACATATAAAATAAAATTTGCCTTTTAGATAAAAAGAATTGAATAAAAATGGCATATCTTTCGGATGCAGTTTGGTAAAAATTTTAATGGAAAAATTAAATATGTTTGCAAAGAAGCTCTCTTTCAATTTTTATATATGATTAATTTAAAACCATGTAATACGGGTATTGATTTTATTGGATATGCATGCATGGAAGCCAGAAAGTATTAGTACAAAAAGTCCACAAATTGAATCCACTAAAGTGCCTCACATACACTGGATACCGAACTAATTAATTAACTAAAATTAACCTTGAAAAATTATTCTTCAGTTTATACATGGGTGGCTTCTAAATTACTCGAATTCTCAACATAAAATCCAACATATAAAAGAACACAAAGAATATACGAGCAGAGACAGATTTTCTCGGTTTTACAACAACACACACATCATATATCATATTTTATTTTGAATACAAATACCGCATGTTGTAATTAATTTCTCTAACTGATGTGGTATTTATACATACCTTAATTAACTGGGAAAAAATCATACATGTACAGTTAGTTAATAACTAAAAGTATACGAATATTTCTTTATTTGTAAAAAAAATCTCTCAATCTATACGTACAAATACTTTTGTCTATGTAATTCACAAATACGCTTTGTATTCATAGTTTTATTTTAACCTCGTTAAAGAGAAACTTCAACATAGTAAATGATTTTCGAACGAAAATTTCGTCTATGCATTTATTCATAAAAGAATAAGAGTACCATCATGTAGATAATTGTCGAATGAATGGTGGCGAGATGAAAGAATAACAAAAATAAAAAATATCATCCAATTATCGTTACAACAACAACAACAACGACATATCACCATATCATCAACGAAATGCACGAAAGAAGAAGTATTACACAGACATAAAACACAAACACACATACATTAAAGCTTTTACCATCGCAAGAAGAAGTTCACTGAACCAAATGAATAACGAGCTTGTTGATTCCGAATCTCTATTTTAAAAATATCAACAGCAAGTTTTAAATATTTTGATCTTTATCATTTTATTAAAGATGTTTATAATATATAATAGTTGTTGTAATACTAAATAGCAAACATATATAGTTGCTTTCTTCGTCTCTTTTATATGCAAAGATCATGGCTTGTGGTTTACAATTTTTTTCAATAATAATCTTATTAGTTTGCCTGATGCTGTCAATTTTCAATTGCACTCTCAATGTTTACTACTTATTAATCCTGGCAAAATAATTTGCATATAATAATTTATATAATATGCAATTTTCATGATGAGAAAATATTTTTCTATTAAGTATTAAATAAATAGTTGTATGGAAGGTTTTTCATTTATTTTATTTGATAGCCGCAAGTCGATATCGTTTAAAATTAAATTAAAATTTTCAGCAGCCAACATTCAACAAACTTATAAACGACACATAAAAACAAAATTATAATTATATAAGGTCTGTTCGGACAAAGCTATTTATCGTTTACAAACGATACGACTCATGCGCATTGGAAAAAAACCGTTCGGTCTGACTTTCTAATGTATATTAAAACGTATCTGAGCAGTACGGAGCTGACGACCTATCCATTGGATAGTCCACTAACGGCTTGTCCGAACAGACCTATAAACGCCCTGTCTGCATTATTAAAATTCCATTAAGCCACACCATATACATGTATACATAATATTAAGGGGTTAGTTAAGCACATCTAAACTACTTTAGACTAAGTACAAATGTGTAATATAATAACAATCTTGTTAGATGCTTATTATATTGGTAATGCTTTTGTAAATTCTCTATATTTATTAAACTTACATTGTTGTTGCGATAATAGCAGTAATATGTATTCGTTTCAAAACTTATAAGCTTTAAAAACTTTATAACGTAAATGTTTTATAGAGAAATTAAGGCTAATTTATAAAATTAAAGTCATATTTGTAATTTCCGAGCCTAATTGTGAAAAAAATGCAAATAACTCACAAAAGTTCAATTACAACACTAATTAATTCTTCATTATCACTTTGTAGTAGAAAAGTAATAGTTTAAAACAAAAATTTGTAATGGAAATGTGAAAGGCAATAATTGAAT